>JAAOAN010000752.1:882-37622 GCA_013396205.1 Fusarium mundagurra
AAGGCTTCTATAAGCAGCTGAATGCACCACTGTAATTGCTACAATAGCAGTTATAGCCCGATCTTTTGCCCTGTGGCGTAGTGGTTAGGTGCAACCGTTACAGTAGGTATGCTAGCTGGCTGAGCTTCTATACAGGCGCAATGTAAAGGCAGTATATCAGCATATCAGTAATAGACATATTATAGCTTGACTAGACTGGCAGTTAAAGTGAAATACGCATTATTAGTACCTTACGCCTTACTGGCCTATATCTTCCGTTTGATAGCGGAGAGTTGTTTAGTATAGCTCGCGTGGAGGCGCATGCTAGTTATTTCGTAAAAACTCTGCTAACTCACGTTAAGAGAGGCTAGACTTGAGCTTATGCTAGAATAAGGCAATCTTATAGCGCCATAATATCATTGCCTGCTGTTCTATGAATATTATTACTAATTATAGCCTTAATCACTTTATTAACTCGCTTTTATTCTAATAAATGATATTTAGCGGTATATGCCTGTGGCTATATGACCTATTATTACTCTTATTAGACCTAATATCCCCAGATTTAGCCCTAATGGCTTATATCTCTTAGCCTAGATAATAACTAAGCCTCACTTAATCTAAACCATAGCCCTTTCTAATACTAAGAATAGAAATATAAATATATTAATATTTATCACTAACGGACTGAGCTTCGATATCATTCACAAGCTGACCGGCGAGCCTCCCTATCTGTCCTACTCGCACAAAGGACCGCATGACCTGGGATATGCTTACCATGACAGAGTACATGGGCTTTTTGACTGGGACAATGGGCTTCCTCGTACGTTTTGGGATCACTGCTATTACTGTCAGCTGGCTCGAAGTTTTCATTCATTCATTGAAACGCACCTAGGTGCCGCTGATGCAGAACGATGGAAATGTTCCTTGGGAAAATTTGCCTTGCCGCACCTTTGGATGATTCCACACTATAATAAGCATAGCTTGTTCGTCAAACCCCCCAGAGTTGCTGGCCAGCTTAATCCTACTCGCCATTCCGTATCTGTCACCGATCTTTTGTTGCTGAGAAACACAACGCTACAACCCCGCAACTGAAATTAATACAAAACATCGACAATATCCTCACTGCTTCTCCATGAGAGAAGTCCAGTGGCGTGCTAAGTGGCTCGAGAAAGAGGCAGGGCGTACGTAATGCTTCCTCTTCGACTGGCTACAGAAAGGACATGTATAATAACCCGATTATATTCGCAGACCGTTGATCCCAAGGCTAAGGTTGTGATCTTGCTGATACTTTTCAAGATACTGGGTCAAATCCCGAGGAAGCTTTTTGTACCAGTCACCCTTTGGGGGAGTCACGTCGAGCCCGCAGAAAATCTGTGTATTATATCCGTTATGCGAGTTAGATGTTGGTCCTTCAGGACTGGTCAAGCGATGCTGATTAGGTGTTGTGCTCGAAGACGTTACTCGAGTATGGAACAAGTTGTCGCTCTGGCCCTGTGGGGGAAGAGCAGGCGCGTGTCGGGTAGTTGACCCTTGACTGGACGCTGTTTGGATAGCAGATTGGATGGTAAGTTTGGAGGTCAATGGCTGAGTTCGTAGTAATGGTGGTGGTAATGGTGGCGATGGTACATTGGTGGTTACCCGGACTGATACAGCTGGAAAAGATGATGGTTGATCGGTTAGAGGTGGAGCCTGATTGAAGGGCTCCTGTGATAGATGGTTTACTCCCTGCTCAAGCATAGAGCTGATGGGTGGCAACACAAGCACAGGTTTGGAGGCTTCGAAGTTATGAAGAGCTCCTGTTTGACTTATATATGGATGACCCGCATCACATGGCACAGGGCGCAGGTGTGGCATGCCGACAACGACGTGTGATGTCTCATTGTTGCTCTCAACCACACTTGGAGCTTGGTGTGCTTGTTGCTCCTCCTTTGTCGTCGGACATGTAGCATTAACGATGGGTCGGTTACTGTGAGGGCCACCCATCTCAAGTTGGGCATGTTGCTGCGGAACGCAGAGTGGATCTGGTTGTGTTAGGGCTGCTGATGAAGTGTCTGTTGCGTGGAATTCCGGCGTTTCGAGTGGTTCTGTCATCGGTTCCACAGGAAATAACTCTCTTGGTGGCGGATGCGATGGGCATACAGCGTCGCCGAGGGCTTCCTCTGAACCAGATGATCCAGATAACCCAGCTCTCATGTTTTCCCCAGGGGCAGCGGTCCCATTTACTTTTTCGTCGCATTTTATTACTACTAAGTCAGCATCCTGGCGAATTTCTTGTGTCGCATTTGAAAATGCGGCAGTGCTTGTGGGCTCAGAGAGATTACAAGGCTCATCAAGCTCTTGTCCCAGTTCATGACAAACTATCGCGACGTCTCCTAGGTCCAGTCGATGCTGTTGTTCCTCTTCGTTTCGAAGTTCGGGTAATGGTTGTCGTTGGGTGGGAGAGCCATACAGGGCGACGTGGTCTGAAGGTGAAATTGGTTGAGTTGGGCATAAAGAGCTGGATTCCTCTTGATCCTGGCCAGGAACCGGCATCTGAGTTTTGTGAAGCCCACGAGTAACTAAATATGGTAAGTACTCCAGTTTTTCGAGGGAATGTATATTCGGCTCACCTTTCAGAGGCGTAAGTGGGCTGTTGTTGGCCGCTGTTGATGACCGTTCTGTCGCGTCAGGTGCTTCGGACTTTGACCCGTATACTCCTTGTCCTAGCGGATGTTTTTCTTCTTGAGTCTTGAGAAACCTGCGAACCGATTGTATGTGAGGAACAAGCGAGTTCTTATTGTTCGCGTCGAAATGTCTCAAATCTCTTGCAGAGACCCAGCCGACGGCACTTTTGGCGGGAAAGTCTTGGCCATCAAAGTACATCACGGGGAACTCACGCTCTGTGACTAGAGATTCGCCATCGTTATATCCCTCTGCCCAGGAAAAGCTACCTTGCTCGTTATAGTAGCACTTAGGGAGAACCTCTGCTAGGCTAAGACTTTCTATCGAGCCCGAAATGCCAACACTTAAAAGATTCTGTATCGGAAGCAGAAGCATAGCTAACCAGTCTTTAGACTTTCCCCAAAATACAAGATAGACACTGCCGGCATCCGGGTTTGTAATACCTTTAAAGTCTTCGCTCTTAGTCGACCTGTTATTAATATGTCTCCTGTGTCTATGCTGTGTTTGTCTTTGCGAAGACCTTATAACTGTAGAAGAGATACTTAAATTATCAAAGTCAGTACGATAATCACTTTTCTCGGCTTAATGGTGCTTCCTTCCTATGGATTGTGGTGATATTCTCTTTCGTTTATTCTATGTCGGTTAGTAAGCAATTATAGATATGGGCAATATATTAAGCACTGACGCCTGCAGGAGTTATCGTCGGACTTGTATACCTGTTTTCGGGCATTCCTTTAGGTACGTATACCTCTTTAGTGCCAATCGCTTAGAGAGTTGTATCGTGTGGCTGACAAGTAATAACTGCATCGTTTGAGTCTTACCGGTCAGAATCCTCGCTTGATACTTCGTAGATATGACTCTATTTTCACAGGCCTAATAATTTCCAAGAGTTCGTATCGGAGTGCGTCTGTAATTTCTTATAATGCCCGGTTAAATGCCTTCTCCTTGTCCTACATACCAGCCTTGTATTTTATTTCTAGCTCTTTTAATTATCCCCCTAACTTCACGATACTGTCTTAGAGACTTAGTTTTTCTAGTACTGGGGCTAGTTCTAAGCTTATCCATAATTAAGTAATATAGTCCTGGATTTCATTTATCTTCTCTTTATAAATTTCAGCTGGAGATCTAACGCTTAATAGCTTAAAAATATATCGAGTAACTACCTCTTCGATCTTCTCAAATTATTATAGAAATTCTATAGGTACTATTTCGAGAAGTATTCGAGAATGTAAGTCAGTAAGTGTTACGGTTAAGTCTTAGGAGTGCAATAACCGTTTCAGGTGATAGCTAGCTATCCAGCTACGGCTCAATAGTCACGCTGCGGCGGCTTATTAGTACAGTAAAATACAGTCTTATTTTTGCGTAAGATCAGCGTAGCGCGTTATCAGGAATGAAGAGGGTTATCGATTGTTATCGCAGGATATTCAATTAAAAAGCTTGAGACGCGTCAAAATTGAAACGCCAACCAACAATCAATGGTCATAAGTCACATGACAACGTTGTTGGTTGTCGCACCTTAAAAGGGTCAACAGAAATAACGCCCAGATTTTGCCTAAGGCAGAGAGGCCGTAACTGTGCCAGATGATATCTCTCTCGAATTCTCAGCCTTTTTTCGTCGCTTCTCGTTTTCTTTCTTGTTGGCTCGTTGACCCTGTATAACACGTTATGCATTATTTTGTAGGTGAATACTTTTTAGTTGAGCATCCTGTATTCTGAGAAACACGTACAGTCTCCAATTTACACGTGCTTTTTATTAGCTTTCGTTGGCCATCACGCTAGGGTAGGGAATCTCAGTACTCTAGTCAAGCTCTGATTGGTAGACCTGGATCCACTCGAGCCGAGATGGCTTGGGAGAATCGGATTGTCCAGTTGATCTTAACATTTGGCTATTAGGAATTTATGTTAGCAGGTTTGCAAGGCGAACTCTAACTGTAGGAAAAGAAATTTCACATCCCCTAGTAGACTGCAATGTGATTAAAGCATATTCTCCTGGGAGATTTTTTTATTAATAGCTTGACAGTTGCTGTTTATGGAGAGGACCGTGTAGATGATTGTGACCTAACTACCTGGTGGAGACATTCGGCTCATAGCGGAGGAGGCTGTAAGAGCAAGCAGCTCAAGCTACATATGATTGGTGGAGTGGTGGAGATGCTCAAAGCCTATGATTGGGTAACTTAACTACCCCCATGGGATATCAATTATGTAAGATATCCCCACAAAATAAAATCAGGCAACCCATCAGCTCGTCGGATGAGTGATCTCGAACTCTTCATAATCGCCCACCTTCCTAACTTTAACCAAGAGAATGATGGGGTCTCCTGCACCTCATCACCAACACCAATCATCACTAGAGGGATTGATTGACTTTTCTACAGGCGCAGGTCCTTCGTTCAACCTAGATGAGCTTGATAAGGCTGCTGGTGTTCTTCGTCGCGTTATCGAGCACTTTGAGCCCTTGTCGACTGAAAAGCCGTATAACCGACCTAGGCTGGTTCGTCTAACGTACGAACATGCTCGATCAGATCAATCTAAATCCAACTTCTTGCATGCATTCCTCGGGGCAGTGAATGTTACGATAGATGAAGTTATCGATCTCGATGATGAAACAGTGGAAGAGGAGATTCGTTTAGCCTTGAACGCATTTGCAGATTTCCTGGTCGACAACTTCTTCCTTCCACGTAAGTCGTCTTTTTCGCTACCATTCGCCTTCAACACTTTCAGACTCTAGTCAAGGCTGCTGGCAGCAAGACGCCCCAACCATCGCCCGCAGCTAGCTCCCGAATCACGAGCAAGCGTCCTGTTGTCGGGTCCGTGGAACGAGTGGCGTCGCTTAGACGTGACTGCCTAATTCGTGACCGACATCGTTGCGTAATATCTCGCGATTTCGATATGAAAGAAGCTGAGCGCCGTATTGAAGAGAGCGGATATGACTATGCTTCAGACGATCAAGGACAATTACTCAAAGAACAGGAACCCGGATCATTTGCGGAACTGGAAGTCGCACATATACTTCCTCACTCATTGATGACTACGACAGGAAACCCTGAGCTGGTAGGTAAATATCCAATTCTACACCCCCAAGCTAATATGTGTCCTAGAATAAATCCAAGGAAACGGCATTGGCAATACTTGATATGTTTGATCACGATATCGTGCACCTTATCGAAGGCCCAGATATTGATCGTTCTCGGAACGCTCTCACTCTGAAAATTGATTTACATCGGCAGTTTGGCAACTTCAAAGTTTTTTTTGAGTCTACGAACCAGCCCAATAGCTACCGGGTTGATTCAACCCTCCGTCAGCCATTCAGGAACCGTATTTTCCCTGTCAATCGTACTTTCTTTCTCACTCCCGAACGAACCATTGATCCCCCGTCCGCTCGGCTTCTTGCTGTTCACAACGCTATTTGCCAGATTTTACATCTAAGTGCCGCCGGAAATTACATTGACAGCATTCTTCGCGATTTGGAAGATGGTGTTGTACAATCTGACGGTTCTACTAATCTAGCCAGTCTGCTTCGGCTGAGGCTAGATTGTTGGTGGCAAAGCGCAGTGGTTGAATAAACAGGCGTCTCTTTAAACCTTATATGGCTCCGTATCTAACACCTCCTTTCTATCTAATAATAGATAACAAGTGGTAGAAAGGACGAAACTTCTGTATATAAAAGTTCGAAGGACTTGATATAGAAGCTCTCACAAGCAGTTGGTTATCAATTTATAATTAATAACCTCTGTAGCTAGAGTTTTTTTGTTTTGGAGTTTTCATCGTCCTTCTTCTTTTTTAAGCTATATAGTGCTTGGATATGTTAACAAGTATATCTAGGGTCTATGTCGAAGACGCTAGATATGCCAGTTGGTTGTAATTACCATTATAATAGACATACTGATCGAAGACCGGAGATGCACGCACAAGGAGAAGATGGTGAGGGCATGGAGGCTGGAATCAGGCTGAATCAAAGGACTTGTCAAATTCACGTGACTTTAACGCTGCCACCGCCTCATCAGCGTGTTGTGGTGGCTATACTCGTCAAGCTCAAGCTGCGAGCTGTGAAGTCTGGGCCAGATTGGTTACAGAATCATTCCATTCATGAAAGTCGATTGGACGATATAAATCTCAAGCCGGAACAGAACTACCCTTACTGTAACGTAAACACCAACAATAGAATAGTGAGGTGTGAGCCAATGAGATCTGGTGAATTTCCTCTGCTGTTGAAAATAGGACGGACAATAGTATTGTAGTCATGTGTGTTCAAAACAATTTCTAAGGAGTTTCTTGATCTGGTCGGGCAGGCAATAGAACACCCCAAGGACATGCACACGTCCAGTCGGCTATTTCAAGCGGTCCGGCGTCAATCTGACCGCCTTGGACTTAACCCCGCACCTCAATGGTCTCATGAGAACGCGCTCCAGCATCTTTCACCAGTAGGCAACGAACAATATTGTCTTGGTATTTCCTACCTTTCTTCTCCCTTGGTGCTGAGAACGATTATCTCAAGAAACATCTCGAAAGAGGTTAGACGAAATCCCATTATGACTTTGAGTAGGAGAAATAAGCAGGCTTCACTGCCATGTCCTGCCTGGGTGTGGGGTAGTGGCTCCAACATTCAGTACGTTTCTTCCCATCCCCAAAGCCTTATGACTTGATCAAAAGACTCATTAAGCTAGCGCTGCCAAAGATCAGTCTTGGTTCGGCGACGATTATGTACCCTTCGAATCATATGTTAGAAGTGCGGACGGTAGCGAGCTCAAGGTCATTGGAATCGGGACTGTGACCCTTCTTACCAAGGTATCGCCTAACAGGACTGGGCCCCGCTCTCACGGCACCCTCCGATTGACAAATGTGTTGCATGTCCCTAGCGCCATCTGTAACATCATCGGGCAGCCTATTTTAGAGGGATACAACATAATCACGCGTGGTATCGAAGGGACCATTACTGACCTCTCCGATGGTCGCCCTGTAGCCTACTTCAAGCGTCAAACGGAAGCCGCTAAGAATTTCGAAATCCGGCTCAGCGGCCCTCCTATCGGACCCAAAGTCGGACCTTCTCCATTCAATCCATCTATGATGTACTGTATTCGTGCTTCATGGCCTGATAGTGAACGGGAACGGTTTGCCGCTCTGCAGGCATCTCGCCAACCAGCAGCTGGTGCAAACTTTGACCTAGCACCTTCCGAGAAGACGTGGTTGAAGAAACACTTCCAAAGCGAATTTCAGTTTCTTCAAATCTACGGGTTGAGCGTTTTCAAGGAAGAAGATCGCGAAGAGGGCCGAACGATCTTACGAACGATTATGGCGCACAACGACGATGGTGCTTCTGACAACAAGAAGTCCGATGGCTTCGATTTCGAGACACGTTGATTGCCGACCATCCTTTTCCTATGCTAAATTGGACTGACCCAAGTCCATTGATGTAAATTTGAGGGGTTTTATGTTCTGCTTCTGGCTCAAGTTCTACAATGATGGGGCTGCGGCGAGGCTCGGATCATAGCTCTCTGTCTACTGAATGAGCTTGCTTCTGTACTCCAATAACATCATTCTATTTTATATGGGATTCTAAATGGTGTAGCCCGCAAGATCACTTGAGAATTGTTGATAGGAAAATTATCAGACAACATTGGGGCAAATATGTCACAATCATTTCAAGATCACAATCAGACAGTAAATTATTTGATACACTCGCTTTGTGGATTGTGTTTATCTCATAAGAACTCACTGTCAGAGCATCGTCCTCCCTGCTTGCTGAGTTGTGATGCCAAGATTCTAGTTGTGACTTGGATGATGATGCCCAAGTAGGAAGTCTGGAAGCTTTGTAATACCCATTTATATTGAGCAGAGATTCTGGTCCCGAATCTGTGCATTTTGGGCCTTATATGTCTCCATCAGATGGCGGGGAAAAGCCCATTTTGCTGCATCCTGAGTAGCAAGTTGCAGCGTCACCTTGTACCATGCATCTCTGGGTTTCTTGGTCTCCATGCTGAGTGCGATGGAATGGGTCGGTGGAGGGAAGAGATCGGCATGATGGATGACTCCGCAAAGAAGAGTTTCGAAAGGAACATCGAGATCGTCATAGGCTTCGCCCTAAGATGGATCGTTCTTCGGATTGATGTAGACGCAAAAGTCAACCCTCTTCGTGCGTGATATTGGCCGATGGTACTCACTGATTACAGATGCCGTCGAGTTGACATGTTTGGAAAAGGTCAGATACGTATATATCAAGGTTTAGATAATGATTGTCATCCTACCTACCCATGGTACCAGGATGACTTTTTGAAGGCTCAAAAGCGGTGTCAAAGATCCGGCTATGCAAAGATATATTCTAATCGACTTCCAGATAGCTGTTCTCGCCACAATCAGCTGCTTGAGAAACAATCTGATGAAAAGCAATATGAAATCTGGATTTCGTATTGTAGTAACGAAACTCTTGATTATGCATTAAGTGGTCCTTAATGACATCGAGAAGGCAACTGAATCGAGCTGGTGATACTGCAGATGTGAGCTTCCCACAAGTCACGTAAGGAGCCAAACACCTAGCCTACGCAATCCCAACTTTCACCAGCGAAAGCTCGATGAGTCTGCTCACTTGAACGGATTGGTGTATTTATGTGGTCCGTTACTTGAATAGTCACTTATTCGATATCAGTGCCACATATCAGGCAGTAGGCCTTCTCCGTCCATGACTTCTCACCACCCGTTACGTTTTCGCGTAAGTCATGAATTTCCCACGCTGCAGGGCCCTCTTGCATATTGAAGTTAGCCTCATAGAGTCCTGCGTACGGCTTATAATCTCTAGTCTTCTTCTTGCGGCCATTTTTGACTAATTCCTCGGATGATGTGGTAGTGATAGATTTCGACGGCGTTGGCTTAGGCGTTGAGCTTTCGGTCTCTGGAGCTGCTTCTCGTACCTCCTTGACGTGTACATTACCTTGAGTCCCTCTAGAGCGGACATCGATCGTGGGCTGGACCTCTTTCTCCTCGGCATCAGTTGGTGATAGAGGATGGAAAGCTTCTTCGGCCTTTTCCTCATTCAAAACCGCTCCCTCGGTTCGATGAGGCTTATCGGTGCCTAGTCGTTCATAAACTTGCATGAGAACATCATGAGTCAAACACTCGTCATGCATCCACTGCCCACACTTCGCACTCGGGCATTCTATGAGCGTCTTATCGGGGTTCGTCGGAGTTTCACATTTGCATATTATCCTGACGGACTGTGCAAATGTCAGTGAACGCGAAGGTAAGGGGAGATATCGCGCAACATGCCGAAAGTTGTGATGTATTGTAGTCATATGCTTGGCGCCAATAAAGCGCGGCTTGGGTTTCTTCGTCATCTGACTCAATCCATTGGTTGACGGTTGCGGGTGCTGTTACACTGGCGACGTTGATGATGTCCACTGAAGTAACCGGTTAGTTGCGTTACGGGACGACATTGCTAAGTATTTTAGAACCTACTGTGGTTGGAGGCGATCAGTTCGTCAACACCATGATACGGCTGGCGGCCTTTAACTGTCTTCTTGCAGTCGACGGTACCAGGAGGTAGTTCATCGGGCCAGTACATCCAGTAAACGCGCGCATAAACATGGTGCTCATCGGAAGCGCGAATCTCGAGGATGCGCGCAACCCAATTATTATTAGACTCTTTGCAACCACCTTTGCCATCATTTGTGTCCTTTTGGTGCTTGACGGTTGACTCGTTGGCGACATAGGCGAAGCCCTCGCTGTAGTACTTGATGCTGTTAACTGCCAAGAATTAGCCATAAGCCCCTCACAGTTTGGAAGACGCCGGGATTCATCGGATACTTACGGACGAAGCTGTTGTAGCGTGTCATATCTTGCCATCGCTTTCCAGGTTCGACTGTATAATACAGGTCCATGGTGTCGTGGGTTTTGAAACTGCCTGCGGGAGAGAAGGGAGAGATTTGAATCCGAACCCGTTTATCGTCATCTTGACTGTCGCGCTTTCGCTTCTTGTTATTATGACGTTCCTGATGTGTGCGTGATGGTTCAGACACGTAAGAAATTTTAAAAGGACACTCTGCAAGATTGTCCTCCGTGATGGGGCGCGATCGCTTTCGATTGCTCATTGTGGCGTTTTGATGTGGTTGAGTATGCCCGCGTCGGGATTGGAGAGAAGGAGGGATTTCTAAAAGCAAAGAAAGAGTCGCGTGATGAACGGTTGAAGAAAAAGAAGGAGAGATAATGGAACGGTGAAGATATGATTGCTTACGTTTAGTATAGTAAATTCGCGATGTCGCGTTACGAGCTGAGCCTAGCCCCGGTTGCCTTTGAGGAATAAACCGCGAGTCTTGCAATGTCGTGTGCGCACTTATCCTTATGTCATCAAGTCGTAGTCTACGATTGGTTGAATACCGCCCTGAAGTGGGGTATTCTCGCGTTCGGTTGGTGGCGGAATGGACCCCATATTTCTTTATCACAGTATTATTCGTGTCAAGAAAAGGAAGGGATTGAACCAACCCCTCCCTGACAGATTGATCAGAGAATCAAGTAGACAATCAATAGCATCTGCCACGACCCCTGATTCTCTCATTTGTCTCATTGGATATGCGTATGTTCTCGGTTAAGTTTCTTCCCTGCTCTAGGTCCCATATATATCTTCATACTGAATTCGGACTGGAGTATCACCGCTATAACGATCACACGCCCATTATGCAAAGTAATAGATAGCGTACGGCACAGTTTTGTCTCGAGTTATTAATGTTGTGTTGTGTCAAGACGCTTGCCCTAGCTAGTTCACCAGAGTCAGTCTCGGTCGTTATACTCAACATGATTTGCTATAACCGGTTCACCCACTCGGATGAAGGGATGACACTGAGAATAAAACTATTATACTCCTTGACACCGTGCTGAATTGCAGGAATAAACGCACTCCCTGCCGACACCTTTGTATTCCGTAAGCTAAAAACCTTGATGCCTAAGCAGTCTTGTGGATTGTAGTCAACTGCGATATCCACGACTATTTTTCATCCAGTCAATTTCACTGAATTGGTTCCCAGGGTCCTTAGGTAGACATCCAATATGGATTGAGTTGCGGAAAAGACTTGGCAGCCGATTGCTGGGGTTCTGCAGGCTTTAGCTCCGGCTGCAGCCTAGATGGGAGCGCTTTATCAATTGCATACGATATAAGCAACATTCGCGGATGGTGACCAGCCCCGGCTGCAAACATCCGCAGCGGATTGGTTACTTCTGTAGGAGAATAGAAATTTATATTCTTAATAAGCTTACTGATATATCGCTTAGCGATTATAAGTATAGCCTGTCTATATAACGATAGAGTCTATAGTATAACGAGATCCTAGGTTAAAGACCTAAGAATGCTAGAAGCTTATATAGAGGTAAGATATCTATTCTTTCTGTATAGATCGGGAAAGAAGAACTCGCTATTAGACTAATAGGGTACCTTTAGCTGTTTTATAATAGAATCCAATACAGGGTAAATAATAGTAAGATATCTTAAGAGGCTCTAGCTAAGTTCTTTAGGAAGATACTAGATAATATAGAAGGTATAGTTATTCGATACCTTTACTTTATTATAACTAATAATAAGAATTATCTAGTCCCTATAAAAGAAGATATTCTGAATAGTAAGTACTATATTAATATAATAAATAGTAGTTATCTCAGTACCCTTTCTAGATAACCCTCCCGAAAGATATAATACAGTGAATATTAGCTTACTAAGGTCTATACTAGTATTAAGATATACTATATAGGTATTAACCTACTAGTTTATACCTTTAATAAAAGGTTTACTACGAAAGCCTGATAATCTTAGGGTATCTACTAATTATTCCTAGGTATCCGCTAGCTTATTCTTTAGGTCTTATATAAATAACTATCTGACTTTTTAGTAAGTAAGGTTATCTTAGATCTTATCTATATTAATATTTACCTTAAGCCCTAATATTATCTTATCTACTTACTCTCTTATAAAATTAATAACTTTATAATAGGTAATATAAAATTCAGAAAGCTTAAACTTAATATTATATCTAATAATAAATAACTTCCTATCTAGATCCTAGGAGGGGTTTTTAAGGATACCTTCTCTCTTAATAATTAACCTAGTAAAGGCTTTAAGCTTAATAATTTCTCTAAGTAGGGTATAGTAACCTCGAATTAAGTACTTCTTACAAATTATATCTAAGTAATTAGGCTACAATAGATAATAATCCTAATAAGGCTATTTATAAATTAGAGTAGAATAACTAAAGACTAGTAAGGTATATTCGAGGAATAATAATTAGCTAATCTAAATTAGTCCTACTAGTTCACTTATAGAATTATAGGCTAGGTGAAAGGTAAGGGATTATTATTAAATGCCTATTATAGTAGTAAAGTAAATAATAGTCGAAGATGATATGCTTCTAGTAGGATCTTAATATATCCAGAATATTATCGATAATTAGAATAAAGCCTTAGATAGCCGTAGCCAGTTACCGCTCGGAAGAGAGAAGTTAGACACTTTAGAGTTTGAGGTTTAATCTCTGCCTATTTCCTCATCCTCATCTGTACTTGTGTTAAAGTCTTGGTTAGTATTTGAATTTTTAAGATCTGAAGGAATTTCGCCTTCGTTATACCAGTTTTAGCTATGAGATTTATTACCCTCACTATCTGAGGTATCGCTGATATTATTATCCTCTCCTAGTTACAGTTAACCTACTAAATATAATATATACTATATTATCTTAATCTCATTAGATCCTAGATATAAGTTATATACTTCCTAATACTATTACGATAGGTATTATAGAATATGAAATACGAAGTAGATAAATCTTTTTTATATTACTAGATACTTCTTAAAGCTTAGTATAACTTGAAATCTATATAGCTAAAAAGTATCTTTAGTATATATATTCAGCTAATAGCGTGAGATATATAGTATACGATTAAGTATAGCTCTTATTCTATTAAATATCAAGTCTAGCCTACAAAGGATAACTTATAACTGGGCTTCTATTTCGGCAGAGCTCCAGAAATCAAGCCCTTACCATTTACTAAGTAGGTATTTCCGACTCTATTACGAGGCTAGTAGTTTCGCCGTAGCGGTAATGATTTCGAGTAATCTATTACGGAATAGCTCAGCCCAGCGTGTATGCTGTAGCCATGGGGTCGTCTCGCTTCTTCCAGTGGCTGCAGTATAGTTAGTCTGAGTGCTTTCGAATGGCCTCTTTATGATATGATCGTTTCGACGTCGTAATTGGTATTTCCAAAGGGGTAATAGCAACGAAGGTTTCTAACTCATTAGGCTCCTACACCTCCTCTGGTCAGCAGCCAGGGTACACGATATACGCGCGTCGCCGCGTATAAAACATTAGTATAGCTTCAAGTTGAAACTCTTGGATAAGGAGAAAAAGCAAAGTCAACCGATGAAAAGGCGAGATCACCACTTTAACTTGTATTTTGCTGGGGGTCCGTTATTTACAGTCCTCTTTCAGGTGAAAGTGGGATGCGGGGTAAGGACAGGGATTATTAGCCAATAGTATTACAAAGATTCCACTTTCAGTGAAAGTGAGAAGTTCGATAATGATGTAGACGCAGTGGGTTGCCGGATAACTGAGAGAACAACTACAGTAACGTGAGGAAGCTTACCGAGGACTGTTTACCCTGTTTGTTTTTGAGACTCTTATCTTGAGTTCATAGACCTGACAGCTGATACTTGCATTACGCGCGTCACCTCGCTTTACCTCGTATATCGAGCACGTTGCTGTAGACTTGTCCTTAATTCGTGCTATCGGCTTCAGCATGCTTCAGTTTATAACAGGTGCCCCAAAAGATCAATCGGTAGATGTATTGAGAGATAGATACCTCATTACAATGGGATAAGCATATGTAGCTTGCAAATGCACTAATTCGTATATATCTGGGTATGTTATGACAGGGTTGCATCTGCCGAGCCTTATCTGAAATACGAGAACTGATAACTAATGCCATATCCTTGACTGTACTTGTGTCTATACGACTGAGTATACTACTATATTTTGGGAAGGTGAGGCCGGAATATGCATAGTTTATAGTGCTTGTCAGTCTCGCTTTAAGCAATAAAGTAATGTTTAAATTGTATCTATCAGAACTTTAAAAGCCTTTTGTGCCGAGATTGCCGAACTTGACGTATATATGTCAGGGTTTTAAATGCCTTGCGTGCCGTGATTGCCGGACTAGATCTGGATTTATATTATACTAAGGCCGAGACATGGTCTGATACTAACGTCCCTTACCACCACTCCGCCCAGGTATATAAATATAGATATACAAAAGTAATTACTAGATAATATAGCTATTAAGAAGCTAGCATCTAATAAAATATTATATATATAATATTAGATTTTTAATAAGCTTAAAAAAGCTAAATATAAAATTCTAAGATTTTTATATAATTAATAAATAAAATTTATAGCCAAAGTAAAATATTATAAATACTTTTTTATAAAATTATATAAGTAATCGCGACCACGCTGTTCTTACTTTCACCACTCAGTCTGTCTATTCACATCACTGATTCCTGGTCAAGCCTTGCAACAGGACTAGTTCAAATCGGCCCCCACAAACCTGAAATTCGATACATATCGCTTCGCCACCTCGAATATGATACTTCAGGGTTCTTCCCACCAGCTACTAGACGATCTTTGCCGGGGCGGGCCGCTCTAGGCGCAAAGAATTGAACATTGAGTTAAGGAACAGCATGGGTTGGCTGCTTGTCTGGACTCTTGGCGCTCTGTCCTGTCATGATTTACAGGTGCCAAGTGGCACATGCCTTGTAATCGAACTCGTTATCTCCCTTAGTCCTACGTGTCTCACTACCCCGCCTTGCTCGGCGCTCAATCAAAAACGGATTTGACAACTTTCGAGGGTCACACAGCATAATTTAAGAATGACTGCAGTGGCCCGGGTAGCCGCGGCCTGTTTATTATCCATGGAGGTTGAAAATATGCAGCCGATTCCATTTTCATCCATGCCCAGTGCGGCCGCGCAACGAAGAATTGGATTTCGACGAATCATATTGTGACCACCTTTTTCTCAAACTGCACACCCAATGGCCTTGTGCATCAGTGACGGGGTCACTTGCCCACCATTAACCCTGTGCCGGGACTAACATGTGTCGAAGCCTGCCTTGTTTACCCCAGCGAAAGGGCTTTGTGGCTGCAGCCGGTCAAGCTGGCCGCTTTCAAGCCTTCGACAGGGTTCGCAACAAACCCGAAAATGGCAATGTACCACGGTTGTTTTCTTTTCCCCTAAGTGCTCCGGGAATTGTCCAGACCGACCAGCAATGTAAAGAGTTCTTACAGCTTGGTCCGCTGCAGGTTCGTATAAGTAACTTTAGACACAACTATAATTACTATAATAGCGATTGTACCCCGATATTTTGTCCCGTGGCGTACTGGTTATGCGCGACTGTTACAAAATGCAGTTTTTAATCACATGAGGTATCATCCAGAAGGTCTTAGGTGAGACATGCTGCATGGATGCCTGGGCGCCTAAGTCTTGGATCAGGCTCTGCAGGTCAACACAATTTGTGCGTCTGTCCAATCAACTGCGTATTTTTAACTTTAAGCCAAAGGTGAACCTACCGGTCGTCGGCCCATCAAGTCATCTCGTCGATATAACGATCCGCGGAGCATTGTGCGACGCCGCTGTCGTAGTCCTGCCCGTTACCATATGCAGTAACCCTTCCACCGGCCTCTAGGCGATCTACACTAGGGCCGGCTGATCCGGACTAAAAATCTCGAACGTTACAAGGCGATTTAGAACCGGCTGCTTATACCGCTTTTCCGCTCTCAACCTTCACCATCGATATTATGCCTTAATTGACAGCTGGCCGCTGGTGAACGGCCACGTTCATCTGCCCTTGCAATCGAACGTATCTTACTACCCCACCCTGCTCCGCGCCCAATCAAAGAAGGGTTCGAAAGCCTTCAGGGCCGAGACTCCATAGGCTTCCTGTCAGCGTTGGTTGAGAATATGCAGTCACTTCCCCTTTCATCTGTCCCGATGCGCCTGTCCAATCAATCACTTCGTTTCCATAATGAATGATGGGAATGCTCAGACGCCACATATGTGACTCAGTCTCTCCACCTGTAGCTGGCCTCATTTTTCTCATCAACTAATATACAAATGTAATTCGTCGAGACTGCTTGTCGCAATAATGAATGTCTCATAACCTGATGTAATGATACAACAATTAGCTGATAGAAAGGTTGCATTGGCCAAAGGTTAGCAGACAGAATCTAGCCAATAATGCTCACCTTAATCACTAACGTAGATAAGCTAACATACGTTCGGTACAAACCCGTTGCCATGCAGATTTAACCAAGTATTTTTGTCGAACAAAGCGTAGTTGGGGCACCGTTTGTTTGAATTCGTTCATTTATACTACAAGGCTTTAATGTAATCGAATCTTTAATAAAATTTCCAGGAGATAAGGACCTTGGATAGACGGGACGCATGTTTGGGTGTCTTTGCTGGGTGGAAACAGTAAGTGGCACAGCACATGATGCTTGTTTTTACCGTGAACTTGGCGAATACAGAAAAGTTGAAAACATAACTTTTAGCTAAGCCTTTTTTTGCAGCTTATAGCATATGAATCCATTGCTTGTTCCATGGTTCCTCCTATACCCTGCACTGGCTCTTTATACCGAAAACTATACTTTCTAAAGAATTTTTTGAAGGAGGAATCGTAACCAAGCATCCTCGTATACGGCTTTCTTTGGCAAGAACTTTTCGTTATTAATAGTATAAGCGTATAATTGTCCAAGTTTCTTGATACCTTGGACCTGTAGACCAGTGCTCTTACCCTCCATAAGATCTACCAGGCTTACATGTGTAATCACAGAGAAGCCGAGAAAACAAACTTGAATAGTTACTACTAGCCCCGTCCAAAAGTCCTGTGGCATTTAGGCTTTTAAAGTTCAGGAAAATAATATATTATCAATGATAGAGCTATTAGGCCTGTGGCCTAGAGGCACATGCAGGCTGTGTCATTGAATAAAGCAGAGACGACCATTTTGGCATTCACGATATTTAAACTAAATATAGAACATCGTATCCCTCAGCTTTTGATGGATTTGTACATCATCAGGACTTGGCTGCCCGGTTCCTCCAGCTGCCGACGTTCCAGTTACGGACGGGGCTGCACTTGGCGACGGCGTGTCAAATAGACTAGCCAAATAGCACCGCGCGCGCTCACACGCGAGATCAGCATAGTACGCCGGGGGGCATAGACTAACAGCCTTGGTGGCGCGGCCGAATAGGTAGCACATATTGTGTGTGAGATCCTCCACGATATCGGCAATGCTCTGGAATGGAACTGGAATCGACTTCGCATAGATCTGCCGGAATATCTCATCATGCACGATGTAATAGTGACATGGGCGTGCGGTCCCTTGAAGTGCAGCGTGTGCCTGCAGGAAGAAATCCCAGTTCCGCGCCTCAGTCACTCCGCGGTCGACGACGGTACCAGGTTTAGTATTGCCAGACCTATCGCAGTCTTGCTCGGTAGTGGGATAGAATCTTGTTTTGTGCCGCTTGCCGCAGACTATGATAGTGAAGCGCGGAAGGCCTTTTTTGGTGTCAGCTGCTGGGTACATCTGCTCGCATGCACGGCGGAGTTGAGGAAGCTCTTGCGAGAGGACCATGTCATATTGGCCTTCGGAGACTCCGTCGCGGTATATGAGAATATTCTCCGGGAGAGCGGCGTGTCTGCCCTTGGTCTTCCAGAGGACAAGACGAGATTTAAGCATCTCTGTGAGATCGTCCACATTCTCCTGTCTCGCGCGCTGTATGCGCAAGGTTGCGGGCCACTGGCCCAGAAACTTGTCAATGGAAGCCACCATTGCAGAGACAGAAGGCGCATTCGAAGACGAGCCAGGTGAGGGGTGCGTGACGTCGATGCCGACAATCATCGTCTTGTTCTGGTCAATGATGCCGAGGTTCTTGTTCTCCACCATCTGATTGATGCCGCCGAGCTTGAGATTGAACTTCAAAGCGACATTGGCCATATATTGGTCGCGACCACGGTCTTTCAATAGTTTGGAACCCACCGAGCAGATAGTGTGGATACCATAGTTCTTGTCGGCGATCGTCTTGATGCGCTTGTATAATGGTATGTTTGCTCCGGGAAGGATGATGAAAAGCAGATCTAAAGCTCCAGCGGCACGTTGTAAAGTTGAGCCGAGCGCGGGATCGTCTGGATGTTGAAGTTGGAGGCGTTGACCTGGAAACGGTTGAGCTGCGTTGACGCCAATTTTCTGTAGGGCGGCATGGAACTCATTCATAACGGCCCGCGAGCTTTGCTGGTCGAAAGAGTCGCGTATCCCAGGAATAGAGATCATCAGGTATGACCATTTAGCAAGTGACGCGCCAATGTTAAATCTAATATCCGACATATTCCAACTACCGAAGCGGAGATCAGCGGCCTTGTTGTTCTTGTAGATAACCTTTGGACCAAAAAGGATGCGACCTGGGACTTTGATGAGTCCCGGTGTGATTTTCAGGCCAAAAGAACGCTGAACGGTGTTAGTATGTAATATACAAAATTGAAGCGAAAACGTACCAAAAGTACATTGGTGTTCTCATCTAGACCAACAGTCTTCACACCCTCATTGTAAATCGAGTTTGCATTTTCCCATGGCTTTCGAACAGCGTGGCGAATCATCTGCTGTGCTTGGCTGCTGTTAAGCTTCGACTTGGAGGGCTGACCCGGGAGGACAACGCAGACCTCTGCTGGGAGATACATCGGATTGTCCCGGGTGCCACAGTTAACCAACGGAAGTTGGGGGTCTTGTAGAACTCGATTGTATGCTGCGTCACAGTCAGTGATGCTGTATGGAGTGATGGAGAGTGAAAACAACGCACTTATTCCGAAAAAGTCAAATACAGTGATATACCTCCCAGAGGTAGAAGCTGCTGAGCTCTCTACCTGGGCCTTACCCTTCCCTTTGCCCTTCCCTTTCGCGCCTCCCTTGACTACCGGCTTAGGTGCACCAGAGGAGCTGGCTTCACCATCGAGCCAGAACTCCACATCCTTTGCACCTGCCCCGTGCTGTCTAACGCGCGGTGGGTGGGCCAAGCCATGTCCATCGTCCTTCCTAGCAAGCCCGAAGATAGTCTTGACGCGGGGAATAACTTCGTTGGCTTTGTTACGCTTCTCGGGAAGATGCGTAGTCTGTATGCGAACCAATTTGAGAAACCGTTCCAACATGACGGTGCTGTGAAGTCCGTAACTTTTCATGAGCCCCGGTAAAGGAACAGCATGGTAAAATGCTCCATGGCTCACGTTGATATTGACAAGAATGCGACAAGTCGCTACGCGCACACTCGAAAAGAAGCCTCGAATGATTTCCAAACCGGAGCCGATGTCTCCTCTTGCTGCGTCACTGCCGAGAGAAAAGCTCTTTGTCGATCCAATTGTGACGAGGTTCTTTGCGAATTTGGCATAGTGGTTCAGGAAGATATTCAGAGCCTGCGTCAACTCCCGCTTATCTACCAATGACTGACTGAGGCTCGTTGAGTTCAGGTAGTTGACCAACTCGCCGACATTTAAAGTTTTCGTATATTGGACGCGGACCTTGTATATGGTAGCCCTAGCAGTCGGTTCGTCTTCACCTTCTGAGCGATATGGGACCTCAACGAGGACCTCGTCCTGCGAAAACTTAGTTTTGGAGACAAGAGTAGACCTGAAATCTGTTGCAATGTCGCCCTGTTGGGTTGCAAATTCCGGCGCTTGGAGTAGTAGCTGCACAATCCGGAAATGTTTCTTACCGACAGCTACAGGGCTGATCTGGATATCGTATCGATGCAAGGTCAAGTTCGACGGCGGCAATAATTCGACGTAGTTTGCCGTGAGTTCAACCTTGGTGCCCCGGGTGCCATATCCCGGACGACTGGGAAAACCTTCGGTTAGCTTCAGGCTATCAAGATCGAGCTTGTTCTTTGTCGCTAGGTGCAAAGCATCTTCGACCTCTGCAACCTGGGAATTCTGGCCTTGGGAGTTACTATAGTATCGACACAATTAGCATTTGGTACGACCATAACTTTGCTCCATATGCTCCTTATGCTCCTTACGGAAAGATCTGGATAGTTTGTTGACCACCGCCAGTCGGCCTTCCATATCCTCCTCTTCCACCTCCAGCTCGTCCTCTACTTCCGCCTGTATCGCCTCGGAAACTACCGCTGCCCCCCCGAGGTCCATAATTGCCCCGGCCGCCTCTTCCTCCGCCTCTTCCCCGGCCTCCATGATCTCCACCACCTCTGTTCCCACTAGACATGGTATTGAATGGCTGAGCTGGGACTCTAAGCGAGATATAGAAGCAAAGCGATCCGTAAGACGTTGAAGGAGATTGAATGAGAAGGAGCGAAGCGGGGTGTTGGGTGACTGCTATTGCTGTTAGTGGCTATGCCCGGAAGCGGGCTGACCGACAGCTGAGTCACTCTGACGTAACTTCAACCCCCCTTCGTCAATGCCCAAACAGCGGGCCACTGTCCCCAAACTCTCCACTATTATTCTTCAACCCTACCTAGATTTCGCTGGCACAGTTATGTAGATCTCACTAAAGTTGAATTTCCTACTCGCCTGTCGCGAACGTAGTTTAGCCGCTGAGAGAAAGACCGTGTGCTTACAGAGCCCCTATCATTGGCCAAAATACCGCCTGAAAGATCCTGGTGGGTTAACTGTTGGATAGAATCAATATGCAAGAAGCGTTGGATACAAATGCCGAAATAAAACAACAAGAAAGAGTGTCGACAATGTCAAAAACCTAAAGCACGCGTTCAGGTAATTGTGCAGTAGGCCATGAAGATACCTGAAAAGGACCAAGTAGTATCGGCTTACCGATTTTCTGAAATGAATTGTATCGGCATCAATAGATAGTCTTAGGTGGCTCATCATTCATCATGTTTCTCCCCAGGGGTGAAGTGAGCTGGTTAACTACCCCGTTGCCTACTTGCTGTAGCAGTTACCCGTCCATATGTCTAGTTCGTCTTTCTGTCCGAATGGATACAGCATAACTCAAAATGCAAGTACTATGCCGCCTGCTAGTATATTCTAAGGCTTGCATTGAAGAATAGATATTGACTTCATGTATCAATCGTTGGTATATAGTCGGTTCATCCCAGTGTTTTCCCGATTTGTAGACCAGCTGGAACTACTCTCACATCACTGCGCAAAATACCTTCCCTCCGCATTTACGTAACAACATTGGAAAAACCCTGTGGGAAAACCAATGTTGAGGGACTTGGCCACCAAATCATTTCCCCCAGTACTGAAACAAACAAAACAAAAGAAGGAATAAATAAGATCCAAAAGAAACAGAAAATCAAAATCACATCCCAATCCCTTTCTAAAGATAACGAGTCAACCAATGATGTAAATGGCCAGATAACTGTAAGCAGGGCAGAAATGATGCGCTGTGTAAAGCATACCCATATATACTACTGAATAGCTTTTTGTTTCGCCGATTCTATTTCTGTAACGTAGCAAGACTTTGTCTCAGCCCTTGAGTTATCTCGGCAAGCTTTTGTCTTCGCTGAATTTGCTTTTGTGGTTCCGAGCCGATTCTCAAGAGAACTTCATCAGTCATTTGAGACACATTGTTGGGGCAAAATGCGGTCGGCAAGGTTGAGATGATATGCCGTTCAATTACTTGTCGGGCCACATTATCGACGAACGTTTTCATGGCGACCTTACAACAATAAGTCAGCTAGGAAGGGCAACCAAACAGGACGTGATAGTACAAACCTTATAATAGGCATTGAGCTCAGTGACAGCTTCATTGCATGCTTGTTCATCCATGTTGACAGTAATCCTTGCTTGAAGCGCGGACACAAATTTCTCGATTTCGACGGAACAGTTGGGAATGTGCAGCTTCCCGTGCCAATCCCGTTGCGTGACTTCGGCCACAACATCTTTTACGGCCATTTTCTGGAAATTAAGCCTCGCCTTCTGCACATTGTCTGTGTAATAGTGATTGTAGGTTAATGGGCTTCGTTTCTCGTCTTGACTAAGCTTGTCGAGCTCATTTGACGCCTGCTCCCTCGCTCTCTGCATCCAATCTTGCAGTAACTCTCTGATTTCTCGGCGGATCTTCTCCTCGTGGAACAGCGCATCTGTGGCCTTGTCGACCCACCTCGACACAGCGCTAAAAACACTATCGACGTGGTTTTTGGCGGTAGGTAACCAGGGCTGGGACTGTTCTAGGAAGAGTTCTCCGAGGAGAGCAGAGTTATAGTTCCCTGGGAGTTCCTTTCCCTTCGTACGTACATAGGCCTTAATGAACGGGTGAGCCTGCTAATACTGTTCTCGGCGTAGACAATTCGCTTACCTGCTTGACCCAGTGCATCATTTCTACCTTACTTACAGTTATCTGGCCATTTGCATCATTGGTTGACTCGTTATCTGATTCATAAGATTCAGATGTAGCTTTGACTCGTCTCTTCTCGCCGTTCTCCCGTACTTCTGTGGCAAAAGCGGTATTGAGTTGTTGAACTCGAGCACGTAACCTCGAATCCGCGGAGTCAGTGAAGAATTCCTGGTAGTTTCCATGATAATTCCCGTCAAGTGCTGCCTGTGCTATTTCCGTGAACCGCATACTGAGCCCGATCATGTAGGCGCGAATGTGCCCAACGGTCGGGCGTGGCTCCCCCAATGCTTGCAATTCCCTCTCTGAGGCCTCTAAGCTCTTCCTGATATCTTCTTTCACTTTCGGAAGTTCTCTTTCGATGTGAGTGTCTAGGAGCTCCTGTAGGAAGATCCTCAGCTTCTCTGCCCCAATCCGTTCAGTGTCGAGCCCTTGCGACACCCAAGGAGGGGAGGCGAAAAACTGTAGCTCACGGCGAGATCGCGTATCCATATCCAGACCTTGTTCAAGTTCCGAAGGGCTCGGATTCTTCAACAAGAAGAAACCTAACTTGAGCTTGATATTATCAAGATTTTTAGCCACACAGGCGATTTTGCTCTCAGTTCCCTCATTGATCAAGTCGGGTTTCGTGATAATCCCAACCGTTCTCCCTCCATCCGGATCAAATTGACGCGCTAGTTTGATAATACCCTGGTTGGCGATGTCATTGCTGGCCTGGAGAACGGATAGAACAATGGTTCTAGAATTTTGTAGATACGATGCAACCATATCGCGGACTGCGTCGACATCGTCATCTGACTGCTCTTCATTGGACACTGAAATCAGACCAGGAAGGTCTACGACACTGAGATGCAAGCCGATGGGTCCACTGATCTCGATACGGAGAGCATCCGGTGCAAAGGCGTTGTCATCGTGGCTGTCAGTGAACCCTCGAAGCCCCATGAGCTTCGATACATCATTGATGATAGATGGCAGTTCCGAGAGATCCTTGACATCCTTACGGTATGCTTTCAGAGTTTGCTGAACTTGTTGGGAACGGGAGCTGTGAGGCCGAATGCTAGCGACAATGGTCTGTACTGTATTGCAGTGCCGCAGGATGATCTCTGTAGGAAATCTCGTGCATAAACCATCTTGCCTAGGAAATGGAATTCCTGTAATCCCTTCCAAGACTGAGCTTTTCCCTGCTGACTGGTCCCCGCAGACCACCAGCTGAGGCAAAGAGATCAATTCTCCGACTCCGTTCGCTCTGATCTGCTCTATCTGGTTCAGACGAGAGCTCGATTTCGCGGAGCGAAGAAGACCAAAAGCCTCGTCAGGGGGTTTATGTTCGCTCTGTGCCGAAAAAGTCATGGTTCAAAGGGTCAAAAAAAAATTGGGGTAAGGGAACTGTTGAATCAAGCTAACGTGCGAGTTGAAACAAGAATTGGTCATTTACTCAGGATTTGTACGGGTTTTATAGGCTGCTCCTTGACGTAGCACCTTACTCAAACCACCAGTATCACCGAAGGGCGCCTGCCCGTATTTCGCAGCGTGACATCTCGTGCCAATACGGGATATTGGACCAATGACGAATTGCTACCTCAAGCTGCATCCTAGCGTACATTTGACGTCAATTCCTCGATTAACTGATAAGCCTATGTAATAATGGAAAGGTCCGTTGCAGTCATAATTTCACTTGAACTGGGACTAATGCTCGCAACATTGGTCCCTTTCTTAGATACGTCTTGGAAGAGTAATAGTCAAATATTGTGGAATGAAGTATTTGATGGTTGATGTAATAGCTAGAAATGCCGTAAAGCGTAAATTATCCCCTGCGAGGCATGGGACGCCTCATACCAATGGTAGATGCCTACGTGACACTGCGCGATTGGGTTTGAGTATAGGTTAGGCGATATTACCATGACTTGCATAGATATGGGCGCCTCGAATATAGCAGGCCCATTTCAAACGTAGCTTCCCATTTTAAGCCCCTTCGCACATTTCGCGTCACAATATCAGCCACCTAGTAAAACACCCAGTCAGTGGCGCTGCTCCTTAAAAGATAGGGCCCGCGATATTTACATCTTGTAAATATGTGGACCAGACCAGAGAAACACCTTACACCTGGACTGTGCGGCTAGAAAGATCTCAGTAAAGCGCCCTTCACCTAATCAAGTGCCGTCATTAGCAACATAAAGAGACACAGGGTTAAAACAAATATTAAAAAATGAGAAAGGTGCAAGACAAGGCGTCTGGGATTAAGGGGTGGTTCTACGTTTAGCTAGGACTTGCAGGTCGTTGCTTGATTATCCTCCGTATGCCTGCTAGGCATATGCAATGGAGGAGTGAGGCTATCAAGGAGGATGTCTTTCAAGATGCTTCCGACTAGAATTGGGGGTTCCACCTTTGCAAGCCTTCTTCAACCATATGTAGCATTTAAAGAACAAGCTTCCATAGAATTATCTTCTCATTACAAGCTGACCGTGCAGAAGTAGGCGTAGATATAAACAATCGGGGGATCTCTGAATCTTTGTGATTCCCTGGCTACGTATGACATGTACCTTTCTTGGTGGCTTGCCAAGATTCTACGCCAGAGAATCCCATAGCTACCAACGTCATCCGTGGGAGCAAGCATGTGACTTATATGTATATGTGTATGGATGCACCGGCCCGATTTTGGACCGCACTTCTACCATAACTCTTCGATGGATTGTATTAGACTGTTCCTCTGGCTTTCAATGACGCAAGGTGGTATAGGCATGTGCGTACCTCTCCTATAATCGGTCACCTACTTACGATCTGAAGCGAAGGAGCTGGCTTCCAAAGTATAGATGAACTAGGGCTAGATGAGACGTTCGTATTCGTATCTTGGCTCGGCAATTTATGCTTCAAAAGTAGCCATACACTAGTGTACACGTAACATTCAATTACCATTCCATAACGTAGGCACTATGTGCGTGCAACAAGACGCTGTTGCATAAACACCCCGCTTTGGTCCCGATGACGAGCGGCAAGATCGGTGGTTCTCATTTCTTTTTCCAAATTCCATATACCAGACTACAGCCTTTGGCCCGAGGAAGATCCAGTCTCGTACACGGTAGGTAAAAAAACAATGTCACTAGATATTTTACAAAACCAGCTGCAAAACTTGAGCGTCGTCGACCCTGAATGTCTGCCATTTCGTCCCACAGGAAACTTCGAACGACGACATGAGACGTTTGATGCCGTGCCCCGGTACCTGTTTCGCGTTTTCACTCCAAAGTCTCAGGGTAAAACCGACGAGTCCTGGGCGAAGTCAATGGACGCCAGATATGAGGTCGCAGACAGTAGGGTAGACATCTTTGCTAGAGCTAATAAGAAGCGAACAGCAGAAATGCTATACAGACATCTGCGGTGGTGGAAAGGTCCTGACGATAACCTCGTGTCCTGGACGAGCTCGTTGTTATTTGCACTGGTATATATCTTCTACCTGCACGCCAATGCAAGAGATGGGTCAACCTTCGGTAATATACATCTCTGTGTAGTCGACACGTCAAGCTTCCCCGAGGCTGTCTTTATTCGAGATATGGACCTTATCCGAGCTTATCGTTCGTTTGACAGTCGCCTATGGAATTTTGAAGGTTTACGCTGCAACAGAAGGAACGGCTTCGCGGGGTACTATTACTTTGGAGAGTACCTGTCGCAAGGAGCCCTAAAAATTGAGGGCAAATGCCAAATCGTCCCAGCTCGGGATATAATTCTTCGAGGCTTGTATGATGTACGACCCGAATTTGCAAAATTTGAGAATTGGGAGCCGCAACAATCTCCGCCTTGGGCAGATGCCGTCATTGAACTGCGTGAGTCATTTTATCTCACTAAGACGAAGCAACAAGAAATCTGCAAGAAGGCGTTGAATGCAGCATTTGGTATCTCGAGACTCTTTGAATCTCATTGGAGACTGCCCATAGCAGCGAGCTTCATTGCATTGGCCCCCCATCGTACGGACAATGAAGAAATCTTGCTAAAGGTCCGATCTCGTGAATTCACAGGTTCGCAAAAATTCCCTTGGAGCTTTTCCGCCCTGACAACGATAGACAATAACCGAGAGAACTGTTCTCCTTTAAGGACGAAAACGGTCGCCTATGACACCCTACCAGAAGTACAAGCATATAGTGTCATCATGCAGAGCATTTATAGGGATTACTGCCTCGGAAAACTTAAAGGCAAGCCGCTGCCCCTTAAAAGTTTCGCATGTAAAAAAAGCAAGCACTAACGCAAAGTCTTACACAGAATTCCTCGGCGAAGCCGAAAGTCCTCTGCGCCGGACTATCATGTTCAAGCTGAACGAAAACCTAGATGAAGAAGATCCACCGTGGGCGGAACAAGTCCCTACCTTGATCGACGTGAACTACAACGCTATACTATCGAAACTGCGTACGATCAGTTTTCTGAGCGACTCCTTACATCAAGCTTTGGAACACAGAAAGGAAAGGTGAAGTCGGGCCAAAATCGCCTGGTCCCGGTCAATATCCACCATAGTTGACCAAATCAACCAAACTCCAAACGGGTCGCAACGCCGTATTACTAAGCTTCTCTAGCTAAAAATAAAAATGTGATATATCCTCGTCGTAATGAATTGACGCATGTACGCGAAATGCATTTCACTGAACAAAGGTTGGAGGTGACCTGAATCCGTTTCGGTCATATACATTCAGGCCGTCATTTTATTAGTGCGTTTTTTTTACTATGAAATTTCAAATGGATTCGCAGCTAAATCCGCCGCGCAGTTAGGATAGGACAGCCAAAGGCAAAGCCATAACCTGGATGCTTCTGGCACTTATTCGACTAAGATGCCCATCAGATCGCATTGAGCATTCTTCTCAAGAATGTAAATAAATAAATAAATCACAAACGCAGAGTGCTTCTTGTTTCTGAGCAACCATCATCGAGTGTTTTTGCTCCATATTTTCCCCTCTCGAAACGCCACATAAGACACGGCTCATACGAGTGAATGACGTCTCCCCTGACCAATCACTGACATCGCCGTTGCATGTCATCAACTACGGGAGGCCGACCAAATGGTCCTCGACACCATCTTCGCCTCTTATACATCTCACGCCGAGATCGCCATTTAGTATTCATGCTCGTCTCTGGCATAACTTTCTTTTAAATTTAATGAGAGTTTGCACGTGTAATCATGCTCCACCTCAATCCCTCGAACTCAAGCCTGTTCCTTGCCCTACCGAAAGAAATTCGCCAGCACATCTATGAATTGTGCATTCCACTCAACTTTCGTGTCGTTTTACGCCAAGATGTGTGCTATATGGTCTGTGGAGAAGGTGACGGGTTTCAATCCGTGCAAGCAACTCATGGCACTAAAGACGTTTCTGAAGACCACTCATCAGATATAGTGGAGGCTGATGACGGGAGCTTGCCTGGGTCATCAATGTTGCACAGTATCGAGGCGTCTTCAAGTCGTCGAGGTGCCTTGCCTGGACTACTTCTTGTGTGCCGCCAGATCACAGATGAAATCAAGGTAATGCTATACAGGAGCATTACTTTTACGGTGGACATTTGCGACGACGGCGAAGCTTATCTGGAAAACCTGTTTAGTCTGGAGACAAGGGAGCACTTCCGCAAGATGATCCTGGTCTTGAGCTCCGAGGGGCTTTGTTGTCGCGCCGACTTCCATATGAATCAGAAAATCTGGGACAAGCTTTTCAGTAACCTCTCGATACTGGGAATAATTGTCGAGCAGCCGGAACCTTTAACTCCATATGAATTAGGTATGGTCGATTTAGATGACGGGAAAGAGAAGTGGATAGCGTGGTTGACGCCTATTTTGGAGTACATAAACCAAGCTATCCCTAGTGAGATCAAGATCGTTGCGGATACCAATCAAATGGCAGAGGCAACTCGGATTGTTGAGAGAGCGATGCCGGGGCGTTGCGATTTCCAGAATCTGCGAGACGGCGACAAGATATTTAGGAGGGCGGAGTATTCTTACGAAAGGGACTATTGGGATGACGACGACGGGCCGACTAGCTGCAGAGACATAATTGATGATTGTGACTATGAGTATTATTACTCGGACTGACGTTCTTTCCTTACAATTCTGGGTACACTGGCAGACAGTGATGTTATTGGATTGGATTGGAGCTGGATCCGAGCCTCGATCCAATCCAGTCCAGACATGTGGACAGGCAGCCTCCAGGAGATCCAGAACCGATCCAGTTCACAATTTTACCCTTTTGGGACAGTCAATGAGCCGCTGAATAAGCAGACTTGGAGTGGAACTGTTCTTGTCCTTGGGCTATGACACCACCTAACTACAGAGCTCATGTTCTACAGTAACTTGCGTCTCCAGTATCTTCGACTTCTCGCTTCCATCATCTTCGCCGCCTTACTCTCCCTCACCCGGCCCATCCGCCCCAACTGTACTCCCTACCTCGCCTTCCATCAAACCGATGGCAGAGTCCTCAAATGCCTTCTGCTCCGGGCGACCATACCAAGCTCGTAAACACTCGCTGGCTTCAATGACGTCCATCCGGAGCCGTGAGCGATGATCTGTAAGGAGAAGCTTGGCGCTGCTAAAAAGGCGCTCACACTCATCCGACATGGGAGGCAGGGCTAAAACGTCCAGCGCCATACGAGCTAGGTCTGTCTGCGAGTGGTAACGTTCATTCCAGTACTGGATGGGGTCGAATTCTTCGTCATCATTAAGGCCGATAACGTCAGTGGTGATAAACTCATTGTAGTGATCCGTTGAGGGCAGTTCGGGGCTTGAATGAGGGTCGATGTGGCGTAGTTTGAGACGCTTGTGGTTTCTCACCGAAGTAAACGATTTCTCTTTCGGTTCTGGGCTCTTAAAGACGTGAGTAGGAACTGGCGCGCCGTGGGCGAACTTGCCTTTGTATTCGTCAACCCAGAGCTCCTTAACTGCTCCAACGGCAGCTTGGATCCAGGCACGCTTGTCATCACTGCCATTCCAAACCTGATAGTACCATTGGTTCTTAAGGCTTGGATTCAACGATATGGCGGCGTAGTAAGCGGGCGATTCATCGGCCTTGTTGTAGTACTTCTCGCATTTCTGCCAAGCAACTTCTGCAGCCGCAGCAAGCCAGTTATAGTCGTCGAATTCGTCATGCTTATCCTGTCTATTCGGGCCACGCTTCCGCAGGGCGTCTTCAGCGAGCTGTTCAAACTTTCGCCGAGCAAGGTGGCTTTCGTCCATAAGCCAGTCCAGCGATTGAAAATGATCCGCAAGAGTCCACTGTCTGCCTTCGTTCATTACTGTGGCCTCGTAGAATGACTCAAGTTGGTCATGGAGGTGTCCGAGTTCGTCCCATTGCCGTGGGCTGAGGCGTTGGTCCAGGACGTCTCTGTCGCTTTGTGGAGGCTCATATTGATCGCAGAAGAGCTGGATACGTTCTTTGACATTAAGAGCGCGTCCAATTGATAAGAAATAAGAATTCCAGCGCGTGGACTGACTTTGGACAAGCTGCAGCAAACTCCAACGTCAGTACTGAAACCGGAAGTGTAGGACGCCGCGACTACCTTGCGACGCGCACTAGGGGAGCTTACCTCCAATCCGTCAAATGCAGCCAGATCGCCGCCAATTTGTATTGATCTGAAGAATTGGCGCCGTTGAGGGCTAGCTCTAATGTATCGTACGATATTATGGAGCCTCCCAATTGCACCGCGCTTCTTCCACAGCTCACGAATCCGCGTGTAGTCCCCTTCTCGATACGCAGAGTCTAGATCCTTGCAGGTCTTCGAAGCATCCTTTCCCATAATAAACGCCTGGGCGCAGAGATTGACGATATGGCCAAAACACCGAAGGCGTCGTCATACGCGATGTTTCCTGCTCATGTTCGGGTAAAGAGCCTTCAGGACCAGGTCGATGCAGGCATCATTAGAACTTGCATTATCCGCCATGAAATAACCGATCCGGCCACTGATCCCGTAGTCATCAAATATATGTAGGAGGACATCTGCCATATTCTCACCTGAATGTTCGCCAACTAGTTCGCGAAGAGCCAGGACAACCGTTCTTCTCTTGCCGCTTCTGTTGATAAAGTGCGCGACACATCCAAGGATAGCCTGATAGTTCGGTGACGTCCATATATCGAACGATATCGATATATTGCAGTGGGCCGTTTGCATTTCTTGACGCAGGCTGTCCTTTCGTGCCTCAAAGGCCTCTATTATCCATCTGCGAACCACTAGTCTCGCCTTTGGAAGGAGTGTTGTCAGGCCAGGGAAAATATAGAAGAGGAGTTCGCGAAAGTAGAGGTTCTCGATTTGAAAGAAGGCGATGTGACAATAGACGATCCATCGAATAAGAAGTTCCTTGAACTCGTCAAATCGGCGTTTGAATACAAGGGTGGATATGTTGTTGAAGTCGACGATTGATGGCTGCGATGGGTGACGCTTCGCATGTCTGCGCTCACCAGTCTCCCTATCGATTTGGTGTTTCGATTCCAGATGGTCTAAGGCAGTACAGTTGCCCTTGCCGGAAATAGGAAGTCCCTGTTGGCGCTGCTGTTGTTCGCACAGATAACAGTACCAGAACCTCTTCGTCAGGTCCTGCTTGAGTTGTATGTCTTCACCATACTGCCAGACGACTGATGTCCTTTTCTTGGTGTGCTTTTGGGACTTTGCCACAACAACATAGCGTACATATTGCTTCCCATTCAGCTTGAATTCGTCGGGCTCAATCAGAATTCCGTCGAGGTCGTTTGGGCGAGGACTAATATACGTTGGAGCAAGAATAACTCTATCAGAATCAGGACGGCGACCGCTGGCAGCACCGAAATAGCTGGAGATAGTGGCCATGGTGTAGCTGGTGAGTGGACTGTTCAGACACGTTTGCCACACTAGAAGGACTGCTGAAGTCGCGAACGACGCGTTTGCCTCCATGCTTTTAATAGCGCAGCAATCTGCACGCGTTGGATGTTAACCCAATAGCGGAACGATGGTTCGCGCGTCGTGTCGACGGGAGCTGCGACGGGAGACTCTCATGACCACTCAATTAGGCTTAGCTCTTACCTTATCAGGTTAGACCATTGGAGCTCCAGGAGCTGGTTGCCAATCAATCCAATCCAGTCCAAATCTTCGAGAAACCCAAATCCAGTCCAGTCATTTTCCGACAAATCCAGTCCAATCCAAATTGCCTCCAATCCAATAACATCACTGCTGGCAGATATCTGCTGCGATGGAAATAGGACTTCTCTGATAATAGTCAAGACATTTCAAGCCACTTCTTACCCTACTGTACCGTACCAACGTTGATGTATGTTACGCCGCATTGTTTAATTTTCGTCCGTGCCTTTTCGTCCGTGCCAACCAAGACCGCCTCGACCCTCCCAGGGCTTTCCCCTTAGCTCCTCTGTCGACTGATGATGTAGAGATCGCGAGTCGGCTCGCCGATACACCCTACATCCGAAAGCTTGCCTAAAGAGCTTGTTAAATCTGATCCGGGATTTTGTAATGACGAGGGCGGTAATGATTCCAGCAGCGGAGGAACATAGATCTGGAATCTTATATCGCCGTGTGCTGATGACCGTCTGAAGCCGTCCTCAGACGCGCTCAGGGGTTACGTCTCACTTCGCTCTCTTACCCAGCGTGACATGTTTTCGAGGCCGTCCACGTCTGCCATGTGGCCGGGGCATGGTGGAAGTGCTGGACTTCGATGAGTTGAAGTGCGGGTATGCGTACCATCGTGTAAGTGAGACTTTTACTTCTTACATGTAATTATAGTGATCCGCGTGGCAGCTTTACCTATCTTTTGTCTTATTATTGGCCGATTCCTATCTAAAAGCTAGACCTTGAATCGTATCTGATTGGCTAGAGTGATTTTGGGAATTTTAATTGTATTTAAAGAATCAAAATCCCTGAAACCGATGAACTCCAAAAGCATCTGTTAGGTAGACTGCAAAGAGAATATAAGAATAGGGTCTATTTATCGGAACGCGCCTTGTTTTTGCTACCCTATACGATTCATTTTGGTACCAATCTGTCTTTATTGAGTGACTTGATCGCCCGCATACTATTATCTTTATTCTTAAACCATAGTTAAATGGCTGATAGTCTAATTTGGGACAGGATGAACGAAAGACGAGCTTTTCTGATAACAGCACAACTTTCACATTTAAGCTATTTTCAGCTTATCTCGACTTTGTATAAGCTCTCAAGAACTTGCTTCTCAAGAATAGCGTGAGCTCATTGGCTTGCTTATTGACTATAGTAGGTTAGGCATCAACATGACATGCCATGACTACAATATTAATCGAAATAAATGAAACTTGGCTCAGAATGCTAATTCGAGCCTTAAAAAGGGGACTGTAATTTAATTTAGCGGAAATGTGCTGGTGGCTTTGAACCCCAAGTCGAATTTGCCTCCTGGATTCGCCAGATTGTTGTGAGTATGATTTACCCCTCCCTATAGCACTTTACGCGAAAGGATGCGTCGCGCTCTGGATAAATCCTTGTTCTGATCTGCAATACTATTCCTATATGTGGAATAATGTTAAATCAACTCTACACCCTGGCCATAATCAACCCTACTAGGTTCAAAGTGGGTCAATAAAATCAACTCTACTAGAGTTGATTTGGGACTGTAGTACTAGGGGTACTGGGCCCTTCTTCCGGCGCTTCTCGTCGTAGAGCCGCGGGAAGAACATGTAGACCGTTCGTGGCCTTTGGTGAGCAAGCACGGTGTGCGGGATCTGGTAGATCGGGACCTGCTTGATCTTCTCTCCCACCCGTATTGGCACACGGACGTGAATGGATTTGGAGAGGAGGAGGCTTGGCTGGGCTGTTATGCATATGTTCAACGGCCCTCTCAGGCTGCGCGGGTCTTTCGTGACATGTAGGAAGCTGTCGATGTCGTGAACGGCGGGCGCCAGCTTCCGCTGCGGCACATCGTCTTGGTGCAGGCAGACCTCGGCATCTGACCATTCTTTGTCTTCGTGCCAGCCCGCGAATTGGGCCTCGAGCCGGCTGGCTGGTGGCAGCTGGTCGCGACGGAGGCCTGTGACCGAAGCATCTAGGGGCCGGACGGTCCGGTCTAGGCCGAAGTGTCGTGACTGTTCCTCTCGCTCGGTGAAGGACAGCCCGCTGACTCTAGCGCTAGACCCAGCCCACGTCTCGCGCAGGTGCAGATGTCGGCGGCAAGTTGCGAGGTGTGATGCGTCCTGGTCCTTGTGTTGATCCAACGGGCATGACACCAGACCGGCGTTGAGGATATAGACGATACGTCGAGCTAGTTTCTCCCCTTCGTCCAAGCCTTCCTCTTCAACCCAGTTATAGATTTCCTGACGCGTAGGCAGTTCCGCAGCAACGCGTTCGGCTCGCTCTTCGTCATGTGCTTCATTGAGGGGATGCTCGCTTCGGGTGACAACCGCTTCGCGTCGGTCATTATTTGCCCTGTTTATTATGCCGTCTAGGGCGGATGGTTAGCAGGCCGAGTGTACTGTGTAGAGATTGAGTGTTTGACCTGGGCAAGGCTCCTGACTACGTGGAGGTGCTGGGCGTATATGCCATGACCTGTCGTCCTCATCGGCCGAATCCATCTGCATATCGGGGCTGAATGCTAGCGACTGGTCATTTAGCGACATGTCGCCGCCCGGGGCAGCTATGTATGCCATGTCATCATCTATTGAGTCTAGATCAAATTGATTTCATGTAAGTGTTAGCATGTCAAGTTTCGTGTCTGAAAAAGCGCACCTGGTATATATTCTTTTCCGCCGTAGTGCTGTCTAACTGGAGATCTAGATGAGGGGCCGCTCGTCCAAATGCCTCCCTCGTCGAGACCTGGCATTCCCGGAGGACTCATCGATTGATGGTGACACATTCGACCTTACAGATGATGATGATGATGGCTCGGGGAACGCAGTGCTGGTTACGACGGGGCCTTCGGTATTGCTGGTGGCAGAGGAGAAATCCGAACATAGCGTGCCAGAGCTTGCTTCTCTTGGAGGCGTTCTTCTTTCGGAGGCTACGGGTAAAGGCGAACTTGACTGTAGGTATCGCAGGATGGTTTCTTGAGATCGGGTTGCACGGAGGCCGGATGCAGACGAGCGGGAGGAAGAAACTCCTCTTTCCCTGCAACCCTTGGACTTAGATCGCATTCTGGACGTACCTTTGGCTTTCTGGCGCTCTGGAGCCATGACGGAGATGGCGACTTGAATTCTTGATACGTAGTAATGGCCGTTATCCTCAGGGCAAAACGCGGGGGAGATTTGTAGGGGTTGGCACAGATAAAAATTAGACAATGCGACGGGATTCAATTCAACCTTTGAACAGTAGTAAGATACACGGGAATTAATTAGCCATCTTTTTCACTTCTCGCTACTCCAAGAGATTGGCGCTTGGCTTGAGAAGGTCGTTAATAAATCGCTGGCTTGTCAAAAAAGACATTAGTGGAGTTCAGGTCCACTGTGGGTATCGTTAGATTGAGTCATTTTTCTGCCTGAGGCTGAAAGCTTAAAATCTGACACCAAGGGAGCCGTTCTTAGCCAATCATATACGCGAACAGGCCCACCAGTAGCTGAGTCTTCAGGCATTTGCGTCTCCTCATTTCACCTCTTCCATCATCACAATCGTCATTATCATCAGCATCGCCATCATCACAAACGGACACGACCAAAGACCCGGTGAATCGTTACTACAGACCGTATAAAATTCCGATTTGTACCCCCCGAACGAGCGTCTGCCTCCTTCGGTGGAACAACCGGGGACTGTAGAAGGGGCCTGGCTCAGTTCTGCCAGCTATGATCTGGAGGACTGACACTTGGTCTGCCAGCTATGCTCTGGAGGCCAACGGGTTGCCTGTTGACGAAGCTGGTTCTCTTTGGTCTGTCTTGTGCTGTGCCGTGCGGTGACGCGTCGTCCAGCTAGTAAGTCTACTCAGCGTCTCGTCCAACTAACCGAGTCTTCGTGTCGAACACACAGGCATGTCGGATATATATATACATAAGTCCACGCCCGCCATCATTGAATGGCAATCGGGCGATGCGTCGCGTTCTTTAATAGAGCCCGACCCCAAGTTCGGCAATATAACCTTTACGACGAGTTTCGATGCGACGTGCTCGTTCTTCGAATTGAGCGTACCGATCAAGATCAAACACACGCGGCTAAAGGATGACAAGGACGGCGATAACAGCATCTCAGCATTAATTCTACGCATCCACGGTGCTGCAGTCAATACCCTGTCTTTCGCATCCACCACAACAGCTCTCGACGCTATACAAAAGAAGCTCACATCTCGTGCATCGCGCCTTACGCGCTTGGACTTTCGACTGGACCGAAGCCTTGATGTCCTCGTTCCCAAGAATGCCGAAGAGCCCCTCGTCCCAGCTCGCGTTCAATCAGGAAACGTCCTCGATGCGATCCGCCAACTCTCCAATACAACCTCCCTGTCCGTTTACATTCAGGACGCTGTGCTGTCAACTAAGGCATTGCAATCAATCAGCAGCGCATGCAGCCAGGGCCTTGACAAGACAGGTGACAGCAACCAGCATGACCTGGAAAGCCTGTATGGTGGCAAGGGGGCCAAGGTGGTTCGTCTATCGGCTGAGACTGGACAACTACCTCCATCTTATAATGAGATCACGTCCCCGCCGACGAAATCTCTCAGCCCTCCTAGCTATCAGCGAAAGCGACGTCGTCAGAATTCTGAGCCTGAGCGCGGTGATACCAGGGCTGAGCCACAGCCTCTTCTCGGAGAAAAGGGAAAGCAGATGCTCATACAAATACAAGACCAATTAA
>JAAOAN010000753.1:0-84299 GCA_013396205.1 Fusarium mundagurra
ATATTTATATAAATAAAAATGGCCTTTAATATCTTATCCTTTAATTAATACTTATATTAAGAATGTAAGGTAATGCTAGGCCTAAGCTAAATAGCTAGTTTATAACTGGGATGAAATATATTCTCTTTAGTCAAGTCCCTTATTGCACTGACTGGAGGGATGTCACGTGAACGGCACCTTAATCAGATCCAGCTACTTTGAGTTTTCAGCTCGGCGCCTAATTCTTAATTCTGCTTACTACAACTGATACACACGACCTGGGAAAAGTTCAGCAATTACTGAACCCATAGACCTATTGGTCTGCCCTTTTTCAAGGCAAAACGTGTCAAGCTTCAAACACTCGTTAGGCCGACGTCAAGATCCTATCGAGATGATGTCATATAAGCTGGTTGTACTTGGCGATGGAGGCGTAGGAAAGACGGCTCTTATTTTCCAGGTATGTCCTTTGGAAAACGACGTCGTTGGAAGTAATATTAGCTAAGCGAGAAAGCTCTGTCTTGGCCTTTTTGTTGGCACCTGCGATCCAACAATAGAAGATAGCTACATGAAGTCCCTCCATATCGATGGACTTACGTGCATGCTTGAGATTTTTGACACTGCCGGCCAAGAGGAGTACGAGGCCCTGCGAAAGCAATGGATAGCTGAAGGCGAGGCCATCTTGCTTGTCTATTCTATCACTTCCCGAGCCTCGTTCAGGGGGGTCGGGAGGTTTTTCAACGAAATTCAAGCAGCTTCAGATGGCAAACACACACCTATATGCCTCGTTGGTAACAAGTCAGACCGCGCCACAGAGCGAGAAGTATCCACTACGGAAGGGTTCGAGCTCGCACAGACGCTTGGTATCGCGTCTTTTGTGGAGTGCTCTGCCAAGAACTCTGCAAATGTGGAATATGCCTTTCACGTCCTCATACGATCACTTAGGACTCAACAAGCAAATGCCAGCGAACCGTACAAGAAGAAGCAAACGCTCTTTAGGTCACAGCTTATTATCCCAGCAGGAGAGACCGAGACCTTTCTGGGACGGAGTAGATTGGCGAACTCTTTGGTCCAAGCTGCAAGGAGCAACGATTTGAAAGCGGCAAGTGATCTATTAAATGCCGGGGCTAGTATTAATGCTCAGTCAAGCAGTTCCGGCAGCGCACTTCATGCGGCCGCAGGACTAGGGCATCTCGCCATGGTAAACCTCCTTATCAAGAGTGGTGCTGGAATTAACGTAAAGGGTCCGCTCGGTTCTTCTCCACCGGAGGATGCTGCGGCAGGCGGTCATCTGGGAGTTGCCCAGGCACTCATACAAAAAGGCGCCAACTGCAACCAGACAAGCGTGGCTCGAGGTACCGCTTTACACGCTGCGGCATCAAGGGGTCATGCTGCAGTCGTCAAGCATCTCCTACGACAAGGGGCAAACCCCAACGTGAAGGCTGGGCCATACGAGTACGCGCTTCATGCTGGAGCATGGTTTGGTTCAGTAGCTGTTGTCAACGCCTTACTAGATGGTGGTGCCGAGATTGGCAAGCTTACTACTGATGGTTGTACTGCATTACACATGGCAGCACTCACAGGCAATGCGGATGTTATCGAAGTACTTGTCGATCGTGGAGCCACGATCCACATCAACGTTGTGTCTCCAAAGTTCGGTACGGCTCTGGATGCAGCAGATGATAATGGACACTTTAAAGTCGTAGAGTTTCTTTTACATCAAAAAGCTAAGAAATCGGGTCTTCAGCTAACGACAATGCATAATCCTAATCTCTCAGGGCCGCTAAAAACGGATAGAGAGGAAGGTGCATCGAGTTCAACTGATAACATCGGGGTCCATGACGAGCAAAACAAAATCAGAGAAAGGACGTGTGACATCACTGTCGGTACGTCCGAGGAGGTCTTTTTGACATCAGAATATGAGTTCAGTCTCTCGACCAGCCAGCAGGCGTTCACCAATATCAATTCTAAGCCGCCCATTCAGGACACAGGATTCACAACTATCTACAATCCTCCAGAAGCAAGATCCGAGTATGTCATAGATGCCATTAACTCTGGCACGATAAAGTCTATCTGTAAGTCTATTTGTTAACGTGAAACAGTATTGTGTTCGTACACGGCCTACAAGGTCATCCGGAAAAGACCTGGACGTTTAAAAGCGAGCCAGAAATTGCTCCACCTACCTGGCGTGAAAGGCTCCTTCTTCAGCGTCGAAAACAACGAGCCGTTGGAAGTCATGTCTACTGGCCATATGACTTACTCTGTCAACAGGAAGAGTTTATGTCATCTAGGATTATGACTTGGGGATATGATACGAAAGTCATCCGAGAATTGTTTGCTGGAAGTGACTCGCAGAATATTTCGCAGCATGGAAACAATTTGATGGTAAGGCTACAGCAAGAGAGGAGAGACAATGTAAGTTTATCCGAGGATATCCAAGCAGGAAATAAAAGAGTCGCTGAGATTCCTGATGACAGTCAAATCGGCCGTTGATATTCGTGGCCCATAGCTTGGGTGGCCTCATTGTGAAATCTGTGAGCATATTCTTTTAGACATCAAGACAAGCCATCTAATATCATTTAAACAGGCGCTAGCTTTCTCTCAGAATGCAAAACATCAACCTCAATATCTACCCATATATTCGTCTGTTTTAGGCATTATCTTCCTCGCAACGCCTCACAACGGATGCAAAACGGCAAGCTGGACCCTCATCGCCAGCAACCTTACTAAGTTTGCTCTGCAACGACCATCGAGTAGTTTTCTTCGAGGTTTAAATCCTAATAATGAAGTTCTTGATAATCTTCAGCGAACATTCTTACAAATGCTTGAAGATGGTCACTTCACCATTCATTCCTTCTTCGAGACTCTCCCGATGCGTGGTATAAAGGGACTCAAAGGCTTAGTAAGTCCTTCAGCTGTAACTGAGGCCCAATCTTACCTGATATTTAGGTCGTCCCTTACGAGTCTGCTATTGTTGGCCACGCAAAAAAGGAGATACTTCTTGGGGTAACTGCCACTCATGCTAGCATTTGTAAATTCTCAGGCCCGAGTGATCCAGGTTACCAGGCCGTAGTCGGTGCTTTAAGAGATTATGTCAGAGCTGCGGCAATTGTTCAAGTGGACAGCTCGGTTCAGGTTTAAATCTTTTTATTAGCATGTGAATAGTAAAGATAAGCTTCGAGTTTGAAATTTGGTGCTGCCTAAGGCTTATGTAGTTGGGAACTTTAGCGCCATGCAGCCTCTGCGGACCCACCGAGCTACCCATTTTCATGAGTTTGTACGGTATTGCACTCCTCAATGTGGCTTATGTGGCCGTCCATATTTCCTCTTCCCTTCCTTAAACAACCAGTAAAGACCAGTCTGTGATAGAAACCTGACTTGTTAACATTCTTGATCCCCAGAAGACAAATAGCGCAAAGCTGTCATTACTTGGTAGCTGTCGTTGATTGCTTAACTGATAGCGATACGTTTTGACTCGTGCTTCTTAACCTTGGGAACCCGAATACTGAGGATGCCGTCCTTGAAGTTTGCAGTCACCGACTCCTGGTCGACCTGAGTCGGGAAGTTGAAGCTGCGAGAAAACTCGCCGATGCTGCGCTCCGAGAGCCAGTACTTGGCCTTGTCAGACTTCTTGGTCTTGGGCATTTCCTTCTCAGTAGTCTCAGTGCCGGCATCACGTGAGGCGGACTTTTCTTCCCCCGCACTGGCCTTCTTGCTCTCGTCGCCACCCTCAGTAATGGCACCGCCCCTGCTAGTGCCCTCGATGAGGCCTGCAGGAGGAGTACCGGCAGTGTAAGTGCGCTCAGTCCTGCCACTGATGAGCATAGACTGGGGCTCGATGAACTCGATGTGGACATCCTCCTTGTTGATGCCAGGGAGCTCGCCATGAAGCTCATATGCTTCCTCAGTCTCACGGACGTCGAATTTGGGCTGCCAGCTGGGCGTACCAGTGCGACGGCCGCCTACTCCCTGGCGAGAGTAGTTATCAAAATCGTCCAGAAGACGGAAGAATGGAGTGAAAGAGGTATCGGAGTCGTAGAGGCTTCGCGGGAAGAAAGCCATTTTGCGTGTTTGGTTGATAGTAGGCTTGAGACCGAGGTGCTTCAGGTTTCGTGAAAGTGTTCTAGGAAGAGTTGGTTTACAACCGTGCAAAAGAAGTCTGCTCATTTCCTTATTATTGTTTTTTGAATGTGTTGCGGAGAATAGAACGATTCGAGTTGATCAGGATGTGATACATTGCTTTATACTCGGTCGGTTGGTAGAGTGGACATCAGATCGAAGGTTCCTACGTCTTCGCAAAACTCAAAACCTGGCAATGGCATTTCTAGAACGAACCTGAATAACCCAGTCCAGACAGAATAACGCATAAAAACACATATATCGACGTGTTTGTTGTAATACTGACGTTTGCACTGGCCAATGAAAGGTCTTGAGTTTCCTGGTGGTGGTTGCGAGACATCACATGACAGCTGTCGAAGATTCTGGCAGTTTGCGTAATGAGATTCCTAGTACCCTATTTGCCAACAACTCCAGGCCGAAATACCGTAGATCCTCGTGAAATTCAGCACGACTAGCGCGTGACTAATGCAAGCCAAGGGGCACTACAGTGGTTATCACTTCCACATACACACAAATTACGTGTGTTGCTAAGTCAAAGTGGCGATTATCAAACCTTATTGATACCGTGCATGATAAGCGAATGTCGCGCCGAGCCGCACCCTCACGATTCCCTACCCAGCAAAATGAACCAAATCATCATCAATCGACTCAAATTTACTATGATGTAATGCTTAAGATACTGCTACTTATATCTGGTAACTTCGTGCGTTATGTCCTGCCCTGCTGTAGACACTACATTGTCGTTGTTCTGACCCTGCCTTCCGCTTAAGATACCCATTACTACGACTTTCTTCTTGTAGTTGAACATCAATATGATTTTGGCCCTGCAGATCTTGACCCTGGCGGAGCATTAGGCTTCCTCTTTGCCTCAAAGTTTCTTCTCGACATGCCGACGCCGGCTAAGTGTCTCATTTTCCTCTCGAAGGATCTGCACTTCCGACTTCAATGGAGCGATCTGATGTATAATTCCCCGTGCTCCTTTAGCAAACTAATCTACAGCATCCTATATAGAATTTAGAGAGCTTACTTTGTGCCTGGAGATTTGATTTTTAATAAATTCTAATTGTAAAGTCACCTCAATCAGATTTTTGGCATCTTCGATACCCAAGGTACCGGCAACTCGTCGACCCCAAAAACTGGTGTCGTCGTTCATGGCTTCACATCAACCTTAGAAATCACGCTCTCCGAATTCAAAGGCGCAAGACTAATCCCTCAGAAGCCTCCCCAGATATTTTTCTCTATTATAGATTCTCGGAATGCAAAGAGGTTATCCACAAAGATGTGATATATTGATTGTGGTAGTAGGTTTCTGAGGGCAATAACGACGCTCTGAGAATTAAAAACAATATAAGAAAATAAAATAAAAACAGAAATATTAAAATATATTTTATTTTCTCTATAATCTAATATTAAGGCTAATATAAGTATTATAATAATTAATTAATTTTTTTAATAAGAGAACTTTATTTTAAATAAACATAATAATATAGTATAATAAATTAAAAAAGCTAGGCTAAAGGTAGTAATACTTATATAAAAAAAAGAAAGTAATAAATTTTAATAGATAGAGTATAAAAGGAAATGAAAGTTAAAGATATATATTATTAAAAATAAAAAAGGATTTTATTTTATATATAGAGAGTTATATAATATATAGCTAAGCTAGTATATTATATATCTTACCTATTTAGGCAGTACTACTAAACTAAAGGCAGTAGCAGTGTATTTACAATTACTATATAGTAAATAAAGATTACTAGATATGATACTAGCCTTATACTTTTGCAAACCAGGAGCCATCTAAAGACTTATTAGTTCTAGGCCAAAGTCAAGTTAAAGTTTCTGCTAGGGTGAGTTATATGGCTTACACAGTTGGAATTGCGCCCAGTGGTATGGCTCGTCCTCATCCCAATGTTCCCACAACTTTACAACAGCAGCCTGGACAGCATGAGCCAGATTCACCACGCCGTCTCTCCTTCTGGCAAAAACGTGGCTATAGAAGGCGGCAGCGAACATTCTGGCGTCTTCGGTTTGTGTGGGCCACCTCGTCGCAACTACACTTGTGGCACCGGCGTAGAGGAAGGCAGATAGGAAGCCGAGCGGGTCGTCGTTGGGGGCCACGTCGTCCTCGCCGGATGCACAGGCCATGAGGACTACGACGGCGGCCGGGTCCAGCCGCAGGTCAAATATGTCCATGATGCTGAGCAGGCCGTCGTCGCCCCCGGCTCGGCCGTCAGGTTCCAGCTGCAGGGCGCGATCCCTTCTCTGCGCCGCTTCTAGGTAGACGTGGCCGTGGTAGTGCAGCAGACGGGCACCATCGGACTGGTGCAAAAACGATTTGCGCGTAGCCTCACGTCCGCCCACCCTACGGACCGGCTGGAGACGCTCGTCGGCAAGGCCGTTCAGCGCTGTGAGGTACATGCGCTGCTCCTCTTCCGGGTCGTCGGGTCCGAGACGGGTGAAGGCGGCGGTGGGGATCGCGTCGAGAACGCCAGCCTTATCGACACGGTCAATGCATGCACGCAGCAGTGACAGCCCCGGCGAGAAGATTACCGGATTAGAGACGATCAGGGGTTTGTCCTCGGGCCCGAATGGGATAGCCTGAAGTGGCACGGCGTGCAGTATGCCGCTGGGCGAGAAGACAAGCAGGTCCCCGGGTTTTGCGAAACCTTCGAGAATGTCGATGATAGGTTTCAGCACTTGGAGCCGAGTGAATACTTGGAGGCGCCTCCGGCGGGATCGCCCTTCATGTAGGGAAGAGACACCAAGTTCGTCGCGGACCCACTCCTCGATCTGGTGATAGTCCAGTTCGACGACCCTCTTCCTAAGCACACCTCGTGTGCCGTCGAAGGCTACGACAAATAATGTGTCATAATATCTCGTCCATTCGACAAAGACGATCCCTTTCGTTTCGCCCCACTGTGCCTCAGCCATTTCCGCCATCCTCCAGATTGTGTCTTCGTCAAAGCCCAGGGGCTCACCGTTGGCACTCACGCCACTGACGATGCTGAGTATTGCTGGTTCGGCACCAGATGTCTCTGAGCCGCCAGCTACCAGATTCGAAGGTCTCACACTTTGTTCCAGTCGTTGGAATATGGCGTCTCGGAGCGAAACCGCTTTCCAGTTCTCCATGGCCTCGAAAAGTGGCCAAGGGTCGCCCGTCAGCCTCGATTGGTCCATTTCTAGTCCCATTTCAGTCCAGTATAACTCTTCCATGTCGCCAAAATAGAACAATCTGCTGTTCTCGAGTGCTTGCATGGCCGGTAGCCCCGCAAGCTTTCTACGAAGAGTCAGGCTTCGCCTTGTCAGTGTGCGACCCTGTTAAAAGGGGCAAATTGAGGATGGGCCACCTACTTTCCTGTTAACGCCCTTTTGACGGATGATAACCCCTGTTCAACGTGGCGGAGCAGCGCTTTCTTGTTCGCCATCTGTTCATCGGTCGGGTTTTCTCCCTGCCCCAATGATGCCTCTCCCCAATCGAGTATTTCGATTTGAGATTGAACTTCTCTTAGGTTTGCCCGTGCAAGGACAAGACTGGATTCGAGGCCATTTTTGTACGACGACATATCTGCTCCATCGGCCCAGAAGAAATCCATAGCGGATTCAAGATACGCAAAGGCGACCTCTAGCAGCCCGTCGAAGTCTGGGCGGTTGTTGTGTATCCAGGAGGTCAAGCGCCGGCCTATTTTGAGCTGTAGCGTCGCCGCTGTGGGTCCTCCAGGTCCGAGGCGTCGTGATTGTCCTAGATCATAAGATAGGAGAGAAAGAATTGGGTTAGCAATCATTTCAGCCGCCGTACCAACGGCCTTACAGATGTCAGGCAAGAAAAGCCCATGAAATTCGCTAGGAAGCGAGACGAGCCAGTCCAGCGCGAGTTTCAATGACCTGTGGACAGCCAGTACCACCTGCGGTGACATCGACTGCACATAATCGTCATCAATAACATGTTCAACAAGCCGAGCGGGCCATAGGAGTGGAATAATAGGAAGGCTCCATGCCGAAATGCTGCAGCTTGATGACTTCATTTCATCTAGGACGTGATGACAGAGCCTGCTGGTGAGGGTGTCGAATGACATGACCAGAGATGCCACCTCATAGATTCGATCTTTCTCAGGTAGCGTAGGTACCATGTTCCCGACGCATCGGAAGTGAAGCAAAGTTGCCTGGTCCACCAACATAGCGTCGTGGCGGGCGTTGGCCAAACGTAAATGCAACAGCCCAAACGCGGCCGACTCGGCGAAGTTGTTGTTCAGCTCGTACAATTGACTGAGAAGCCTCGATGCTTCAAGGAACAGCTGATCGCTGAGGAATCCCTCGTCTGGGTCGAAGATACTTTCGCTAAGCTTTATGAATGTTGGCCCTTCGATCCAGCTGCGCATGGACCGGATCTGATAGAGCCGAGAAAGCCACTCATTTCCGGCCTCCTTCGCAATGACAAGCAACTGCCCGTGCAGAGATGGGGCTGTCGAATGTAGAGACGGATCTCGGCTGCGCTCCGGGGTACTGCTGAGATCTGCGGTGGCTCTGAATTCGAAAAGAGACATTAGGCCTTTGAAATAGCCTTGACTTCGAAAGCATTTTTCGATATCATCCCAACCCTCGGCTTCGGGAACGTCGAGCTTTATCCCATGCCTCAAGGCCAACATCATGGTCTCGGCCTTTCCAAGAGCCGAGTTGCAAAGAGTATATAACTCCCGGGCTTGACTTAGAACTGTGAGCATTTCGTGATCTGCGACGTCGACCTCATGTTCACCCATAACATAGGCTAGAAGAAGATACGCAGAAGCTTCCATCGCGGATCTACGATCGGAAACTGACATCGTTCCTTTGGGAAGTTCTCGACACAACTTTCGAAACTCTTCGAAAGCCGCCACAGCGGGTTGCAGCGCTGGCACAAGGATTCTACGATGAGGCAAGTACTCTACGTTCTCGAGCTCGTAAATCATTTGCTCCTCTTGATAGACACGCATCTGTGTGTCAAGAATATCAAGCGCTGTGTCGAAGGCGCCGAGAGCGAATGCGTTGCGCTGTAGGTGGCGGAGTCGAACGGCAACGCTCGACAGCAACTGGGAATCCAATCGTTCATTCCTGTCCTTCGAGGCAAGGAAGAAGATCTTGAAGCAGCTTAGCTCGACGGTAATCTGAGAGTGTAAGTACTTGTCTGGAAAAGCCGAGAAATCGTTGAGACACTTACCCGTAAGTGTGTCGAACTGCTATTGGGCTTCAAGGCTAGCTCTTCTAAGGCGTCCTGACCTAGCTCCATAGCATTAATCCACTGGCCCCGCCTGTAACAACCGAAATAAGCTTCCAGAAGCTTAAAGAGCATCGCCAACATGGGTTCCGCTTGCTGGTTTTGGCATAAATGATGAACACGTTGGCTGGTAGAAGACGCGATACGATGTGCGTCATGCAGGGAACCTCGTCGTTCATGGACTTGCACCAACTCTAACAAATGGTAAGGGTTAAGATCGGTATCTTCAACGAGCTGGATAGCCGCGCTGAAATCTCGAACGGCGGCATACTGAAGGAGTGACTCCATCAGGCTGTCAGGGGGATTTGCATTATTGGGAGGCTCTATTTGATACGCGATGGGGTCGCTGAAAAGACGGGCATGGTGTCTCCTAGGTTCCAAGGTTTCTGCTGGGCAGTCGGTAAGATATTGTCCCTGGAGCATTACTGAGTGTTAGCGGCTTCTCTCAGCTGCGGGTCAAAGGTATCTTGCCAGCTTTTTCGAGAATTGGCTGTACATTTCGGAGTACGCATCCCATCTAGACATACTCTCGGATATAGACCACTAGATAATCGCGAGTCAGCGCATAAGAACCAGTCAACGGTAGTAAGAAGAGAGTAATTACCCTGGGAGTCTGTGAGCCTGACTTCCGCCGCTTAAACAATTCTTCTACCTCGTTGAAGACGGGTAAATCGCCGGTATTAAGCTTTACTTTTAGTTTATTGCACATATATCATCGCAAAAATAGGGAAAAGAGGGGACGGGTGTTGGGGGAGGATAGGAGTTTACACACATCGAACCCCTCCGAAAGTTTCTTAAGATATTTGGCGGATTCCGAGATATGTGTCGTGTCGATGTGTACTTCCGACCGAGCTGCTAAGAAGACTTGTATAGCTCGTTGGAAGCTCTCACTGGAGGCCGGGGTCATGGTCAGGGCGTATAGTTTTTTCCGGAGGGCTTGAAGATGGACGGCGCTGAAGCTCGAGTCTCCCCCTGACTCTGTTGAAATGCGTTCAATTGTCGAATAAACCTGGTTGAATAGCCCTGTGTACTCTGCTCGTACCAGGTGGAGGTCCAGTAAGGGCCGGACTCTGTCCCGCACATCCCGCCAGTTCCATGCATCCCGCGCAAGCTGACGTACCAAGCCATCCAGGGCGACGTGCAATGCCGTCCCATCAAGCGTCTCTTCTAGCTGCTCTAGAATAGTCTGCATTTCATCTTGGTCGGTAGTTCCGGTGATCAGCTGACTAACCACAGGGGGTGAGAAGAACCACGGGAAATGTAAATAGAAGCTTTCGCTTGTTGAGGCATGGTCGAACCGTTGAAGCATGGTGAGGTCCTCGCCGTTTGGTGGCGGGAGAGCCAGACGGCGATACTGTATCACATAAAAGGCATGCGAGGGATCATGTTCGTTGCGGATTGTTCCCTTATAGCAAATCGAACAAAAGTCAAAGTCTTCGCACTGGTCGCACCGGAAGCGCACACCAACGATTGGCTGCAGATATGGTGTTGGTAAGATGCGACGGAGCATAGACCTTCATGTCATGTGGCGCACCTTTTCACAAGCATCGCATTGGATGCCTTGGTGAACGTAGCTGTCCTCCACGGAACAGAGGATGTCAACTGCGTCCTTCAGCCCAATGCCGCCCGTTTCGGTGGCACAGGGATCTTCCATTGGTGTGAAGCCTGACTTAGTAAGGTGACGATTGTGGGAAACGTTAATTAGGCTTGGATAGCTATAAAAAAGAAGAAAAAGAAAGAAAAAAAAGACTAATATTAGCATTAGGTAGGTTTGAACCATTGCTGCAGATGGGTATTTACCTTGCCGTGTTTATGTTCCTTGTGAGTAACACAAGGTAAGGTTGGTAGGGATGGAGAGTAGAGACTTCAACCTGGGAGAAGTTGGGCTGATGTCAGATGTCTACCCCGCTTTCTTTACCTTGCTTACTTAGTTAACCGCGATATCACATTAGCATCCTCCGTGTCCCATCGGGCCTCATCGTTGCCCCTCCAAAATTCGTGGAGTTCGTCTGGACGGCCTCCCGACACCCGATTCGAACAACAGCTCTATCCAGAGAATCGATTCAAGTCTGCAGCAGGGCCGTAATCTCCATAGCAATACTCGAACCTTTACCGGCTTGAATCCCCCTTGCCAATGCGGCGGGCCATCAATGGCTAGCTTCACCACCCCCATCGAGCTCAATTTCGAGCCAGACACGGAGCTTGCAGAGCGCGATCCCCAGCCTTTCAGCGTCGAGCTTATCCGCGCAAGTAAGGTTACGACAACGGCGACGCATTTGCGATTCGGCAAGTTCGAAGGAAAGACCGCGTGCCTCGCTGTGCTTGAGTGCGGCTTCTTCCCCGCCCATAACACCCGATTCAAACACGTCGAGGCCGAGCTGAAGATTGTACGCGCCAAACAGGCATCCATAGTCTCCTACCAGCCCCATTCTTGGCAGGGCAAGGCTGCCACGCTGCCCGTTCAGCAAGATTCCAGTGTTGGAGGCTCTGTCGGTGGCTCAGGCGGTGGAGTCAACGTCGGCATTGACACGTCATACGGGAGGCACACCGAGCGCGCCGAGATCAAGCGGGCGGGTATTCTGTCCGTCTTGGAGGGTTCGGCCATTACCTGGAGGCTTAGCGAGAATGATGTAACGCGCGAGGGCATTCCGAATCCCCTCCGTGTCGCCGTCATTGTCGAGACGGATGGCCCGTTCTCGATCAGGATGAAGTACCAGGCGAGGCTGTCCAAGTCGGCTGATCCTTTTTCATGGAGGTCGTGCTATGCGAGACTTGGAGCGCCGCTGGACGTGAGCCGAGAATCGGTCGGAGATGGTAAGGGCCCGTTGGTGGAAAGCGTTGAAGAGATGGAAAAGGTGGATTTTGATCTCTGCAAGTTTGCTACAACTAATTGGGATCTATAGGTCCTAACTTGCTATGTCCTATAACTAAAATTAATATACTTTATGTGTATATAATATTTAACTACTATTTAAATAGTTATATATTTCTTATTTTCCAGTTCTTTTCCTTTCTATTTTTAATAACTTTATAAAAGTATTATTAATAAATAAAGAGATAAGAAAATAAATAATATTAACCATTAATAGTTTATTTAAATAGTAAGTTCTTCTTCTTCTTCTTCTTCTTCTTCTTCTATAGTCTTGTCATGTACTTTCTTGGTAGCACAAAGTTCACCTGCGCTCTTCTGAGTGCTCGCCACGCCGTCCATCTCGTCCCAGTAGACGTGACTGCATATCAAATCGAGGTAGCGCACCTGTTTTCTGCTTAATCGATCCCTGAGTAGTTTGGTACGTTCGATGGGATCCATGCGGTAAGCCCGAATGACTAGGGCAAAACATCGTTTGAAGAGAAGTAGGTACTTTTTTGTTGTAGAGTCATAATTGACGAATGTGAAAGGCTTGAGATGTTGGCCTGGTCAGTGGAGGTTAGTCACGTGACGATCTCGTGAGCTTGTTTCGTACTTTTGCATTCTGAACATGGGTTCTTAGGTACCGGCATGTCGATGCGGTTCAGCTAGTCCCCTCTTCTTTCCAGCATGGAAAAAGTGAGTAGGAATCGCCGAGATCTGACGCTGAGGGCGGGGTTGGCAAATCATCGCCGATACATTCCCGAAATGGTAATCAATTGGCGCTAGGTTAAATCTGGATGCTGTCTTGCTGCATCAAGACATACTGTCGCAAGAATTATAGTAATAATTCATACTAACTACAATAAAACGACAATGTTGGGTTATATCAGGAGTATGGTTTATGAGTGTCCATAGATATCAAGCTCCAGCGTATATCTGGCATCGCAAACGCGCAGGCTCAGTTTCAGCTGGACGATGGAAAAGTACGGTGAGATATCACACAGCCTACCTGCATCTTGAGACACTCTATTGGACGCCTCATGACATCAAGAAATGCACATTTTGATTCCTAAATTACATTTCCCCGCTTTCTGAGTCTTCTCTTCCATTTCCCAACCTTTTCGAATCATTATTGCTCCGCAATCACTTACCAATTAAACATATATTTCCAGTAACGCGTTCTACTCCAGTTAGCACAACGACTTTGTTCGGCTCAGAAACAAAATGGCTTTTCCTCGCGGAAACTCGGGCCAGTCATCTCCTCCCATGTCCCAAGATCTGCAGCCTAGTACTGCCGTTGGGTTCCAGCAGCAAGGAACAGTGGACTGGACCAGAATAATGAGCGGGAGCGTCACTTTCTCTGTTGACGTTCTGTCACGACTGTCAAGAGCAGGTGTTGAGGCCTTCACAATCTACGCTGCCAGGGCAATCTTCTCCAACGTCAAGATCGGCCCGAATGGTGAATTACGTCTCCATCGAGCCCTCGATACGCTCACTGCCTTTCCTTCGTTTGGTAAAGTCTTGTGGCTCGGGTTCGGGGTGAAGCATATCATATGGAGTATGCAAGAGTCTATAGAGGGCTTGAACTGCCTCGGTATCTGTGCCTGCTTGACAGAGTGTTACTCCACGACAGTTGCCGCAAAGATTATACGGGAACTCTTCCTCCTATATGATCCACCGGCTGAGCTTAGCCCTGCGCTGAGGCAGTGGGCCGCACTAGTTGAAATTTCGGGAGGGTTACTCGCCTCGTCGGAGTTTGGTTTAGTGCTGCATGGTCTAACTAAGCTCTGTCTCATGGACGGTCAACGTAACTTAAGAAGTTCTGGATCGCCAAAAGACATTGCCCTGGTGTTAAAGGAAGTTTTTGAAGTCTCAGCGGGGCGCCTCGATCGTCTTTTATTGTCGGGTGGAGCAGATTGCGCCTGGATTGCCGCAGTAGCCCATTGGCTTCTGGACCTCCGAGTCGAGGTCCAGGATCAGGATGGCACAATTATCTATCGACCTGACGGCATGCGAAGTAAATCCTCTTTGGACTCACAAGTCATCATAACTTATCATGGAGGGCCTTCAATTGAATTACTTCGAGTTAGCGGAAAGTACTACGCTATTCACAGCGGCAGATTACTATTTCAATATTCAGAACATGAAGACACAATGTCATGTGGTCGACTTCCGTGGGAGAGCTGCCTGGTTGATACGTTTGGTGACCCCATGAGGATGCTCCTAGGGTTTCAAGCTCGGAGTACTGGTGCATGCTTGGGATCTGCCGCACGTATCTTCCTGGCTTCCGTGAGAGATGGCGAGGGCCATAAGGAATTTTCTCAAACGCGTGGTAGGCTAAATTCTCTCTTGCCCATATCAGAATCCAGCTATGGGAGGGGGTTCTGTCTATTGGCTCGTCGCCTACTTCCAGAACTGGGTCAAAATCCAGTCTTGCACCAGACAATGGAAGCGGCTGTGAACACATCATACTTGAATGCTGCCCAACAGTTTTCCCAGTCTATCACTTCCTTACGTCAGATATGTGCATGCATAACCTGTCGCCCAAATGCATACGATGAGGGAGAGGATAGTACCTTTTGCCTTCTGTTACTTGTACAAACCATTTGTGCGCTTGTTAGGGTTATGTCTATTATCTGTATGCGACAAGACCTCGAAGTACGACCAACACGATCTGGATTAGAGAGCTTGTACTGGAACCAGGAACATATTGCGCCAGGTCTTCTTGAACCAGTAGTTCACGGCTTATTGAAATCAGGGCCGGCTGGTAGCAGTCTCATGCTGGCGCAGATGCTTTTTTCAGGACAACAACATGAGAGGGCTTTAGGTAGGGACAATATTGTTGCAACTTCGCGCAATGGCCTTTGTTTCTATCTCAATACTTTGACGGAGATCACATCTGATCCTCAGAGAGCTTGTGCCGTGACAGTTGTTCCTGGAAATATCGAGTGGAACCACTTTATGTTCAATATGGTACGGGATGGCATATCAGGAACGCCTGGGATTGGCTACGATGCAGTCTCTATGACGACTGTAACGAATTTTGATGACTTGGCTGATAGTTCGACTCCTGGTCTCAATGCAGAGCTTATTGTTGAGGAGGTACTTCCGGAAAGCAACAGTCTTTCTGCCGTATACCGAATTTCAACTGCAGAATTCCCATCGCAGCATTTTCTGGTGAAGCCTTCAGATATTTGGCGTAAGCTCAGTGAGGCATTCACAGCTGCTAGCTGTGAAGGAAGGACATGTGATTCACTGAATGGTTTCCAGCTGATTCTTGTCAAAGGGGACGGGCTCCTTCATCGAAAGGCAGATTGGCGGATGGCGCGTCTCCCTATCACGCGGGTATTGTGTGGAAAGGATGCTTCAATTTGGGCAGCTCTGTCACAGAATGGTCTTCCGACGACCGATGCTTACTTGACTGAGATAACGGTTCCTTTAATTCATAGACTACAGGGTAAACAGTGTGTTAGATGCTGCATAGTGAATGCGGAGAACGCACTCATGTGCTCAGACCGGGGTGAGGACTGCTGTGTATCTATCATCACTTCAGTATAGAGGGTAGATTTCAAAGAAAATGGATAGTACTATAAATGTTGATGGATTGGACAAGATACATAACCAAACTCCTGTAACAGAGGATATTTGACCAAGTCGGTTTTTTAGTGATAGGGACGTGGTTACTCTAAATTCTCAGTGCAGAAATAATTGCACTGCACTCTCTAGCATCCATAGCATTATTTTCGTCATCCTGGGCCATTTATACATAGATCCCGTAAAACTCCACCAACTCAACAAAAGAAAAGCTTGGCCTTGAAGAATGAGCTAGAACGTACAAGCTCTTTACCAATAAGACCCCGCAGACATACTTCCCTGCCTTGCTCCAGCGGGCCCGGTTCGTCTCCCGCACCCGCGGCCTCTCGATCCTTTCCGAGACTAAACCCAATCGAGCAACAATTATAGATTCGCTATCACGACAGTCGATGTCGTTATCAGATATCGTCGGGTATCCCACTTGTTTTGGGTATGAGACAATCGCATCCCCGTTATTGCGAAACAGTAATTATGAGGGGTTCCATTGGTCTGAACAGACGATGTGTTGCCTGAATTGGAGGGTTGAGTCGGGGAGGCGCCGGTAGTTTTTTAAGGTGTTGGTTTATAGCCTGGGGATGAACTTGGGAAGTTCGGCGAATTTGTGGAGGGGAATTGAGGGTCTCGATAGAGATGCTGGAGAATTCATTGGTGAGGTCGTAATAATCGCTGGATGGAACATCAACTTCGACATACGCCTGAAAGACTGGCCATTGTGTGACATTCAAAGCACGCGTCTTGTACGACTCTCTTATCTAGACTCACAAATTCGCACTCCCAAATACAAGCAAAAAGCGCATTGAGTTCGTTTCGAAGCTACCAAAGTGACACAATGCACTACAACGTTATACAACCCCCATCTAGACCAGCCCATTCCTCGCCACCAACAGTTATCCAAGTCCGCAAACAAGGCTCATCCCACGCGGAGATCTTACCTTTTGAGTAGATGTTCTTTGAAGCATGCGACTATTTCGTTCCAGTTCGGATATACAGGGTGGGATTTCCAACGGGGAGCCCGAGTCTTGGTGCAGTCATGTCAAGATCCTCGAGAATTGTGTCATCCTGCACCACCACCCACATACCACGGTCGCACAGACGATCCATGTTTATATAACTCAATCTGCCGTCGCACGTTTTATCTTCCCCTCATCGGCAAACCATTCTACTGCTCTGATCGCATTATACCGACTTCATTGGTTTAATCTCCCTAGGTTGTCGGCAAAATGGGCTTCTCAAACTTTTTTGAAAGCCAGAAAAACACCGCTACTGTGTCTGCGGACCCTGAGGCTAGCGACTCCGAGCCCTCGGTCATTCACGATGGCGGTCTCGCGTACACACGCGTCAAGGGTGGCAATGGCTCCAAACCGTCATACCAGGAAGCTGTCGGTGCACCTGTCGAATCAAACTCGCCGCTTGGGTACAATGTTGGTTGGCTTACGGTTATCTTTCTCAATGTTAACATGATGATTGGAACTGGTATCTTCTCTACGCGTACGTACCCTACTCACTACAGGGCTCTATAGTGGAGGTTTGAGGCTAATGGGGTATAGCTGCGAGTATTCTTAACCGCGCCGGGTCTGTCGGTCTAGCGCTGATAATCTGGTTCATCGGCTTCATCATGGCCGCTTCTGGTTTCAGTGTTTATCTGGAATTGGCGAGTTACTTCCCTAATCGTAGTGGTTCAGAGGTGGTGTATCTTGAGCAGGCGTATCCTCGACCCAAGCACTTCTTCCCTGTTACCTTTGCTGTTCAGTCGGTCGTTTTATCGTTCAGTAGTAGTAATGCTGTTGGTAAGTTACCTTCGTCTTTGAACCCTTGGACTTGCGCGATCTGACGGTATACAGTTCTGTCCAAGTACCTTTGGCGCATGACGGGCGATTCTCCCTCCGAATGGCAGATGCGAGGTGTCGCTATCGCAGCTTATACCATTGCTGTCGTCTTCGTCATCGCTCATAACAAGTACTCACTCTGGCTGGTCAACTTCATCGGCGCCTTGAAGATCCTCACTCTAGTCTTGTAAGCCCTCCCATCTCTCACTACGCTTCACTCCTAACACATCGTGTAGCATCAGCATCGCAGGTCTCGTCGTCCTCGGTGGCAACGTCAAGCGTGTCCCCGACCCCGGGTATAACTTCCGCGACGCCTTTGCAGGTGCAACACCCAATGGAAACGATCTAGCCAGTGCCCTCGTCAATATCGTCTTTTCGTATGCGGGATACTGGAACGCCTTCAACGTCGTCAACGAGATCCAAAACCCTATCCCTACCCTAAAGCGAAACGGTACAATCTCACTCACCGTCGTCGCTGTGCTTTATATGCTCTGCAACATCGCATACTTTGCTGTCGTTCCCAAGGAAGAGTTCGCCAAGGCTAGTGAGATTGCTGCATCGGTCTTCTTCACCAAGCTCTTTGGCGATAGCAAGTCAGCTGCCAATGTCCTCAATTTTCTCGTGTTGCTGAGTGCCTTTGGTAACCTTCTTGCGGTATTGATTGGATCTGCCCGCATGCTTCGTGAGATTGGCCGACAGGGTGTTTTGCCCTACACCAGCTTCTGGGTCTCTACCAAGCCTTTTGGTACTCCGCTTGGTCCTTACATCCTCAAGTGGGTGTTGACTTTCATCATGATTGTTGCACCTCCAGCTGGCGATGCCTTCACTTTTGGTCAGTAACCCGACCCCCTCCTATGATACCCCGAAACACTAATCCCTCTTATAGTCGTTGATCTAAGCACATACCCTGATGCCATGTTCAGGTTTGCCATGGTTGTTGGTCTCTATGTCATCCGCCGTCGTCGATCAAAGGCCGGTATTGGTCGCTCTGACTTCAAGGCCTGGCATCCTCCAGTTATCTTCTATATCCTTGTACAGGTGTTCATCCTTGTCATGCCGTGGTACCCTCCCAAGGGCGGTCAATATGCCGGCGATGTCAGCTTCTGGTATGCGACATACTGTGTCGTAGGTATTGCAATGTGAGTATCAATCTGACGATTCAAATACCTTTCAGTTTGCTGACAGCTATCTCAAGTGTCCTTCTTTGCGCCCTTTACTACGTTGTTTGGATGTTCCTGTTACCCAAGTGGAAGGGCTATGCTATTCGCACCGAGATCACCAACGTCGATGATAATGGAGCCAACACCCACCGACTGGTCAAAATTCCGTTTGCTGACCTTCCTCGGTGGGATGAGGAGCACGATGAAGCTGGAAACCTTCGACAGAGAACAACTTTTGTGGCTCCAAGCTCAGAGGGATCCATCAAGGCTTAATTAGCAGATACTAGTTGGAGATGTGAGCATTAGATAGCACTAGAAGGGTCAATTATATCAGCAGAGATTTTCCACGTGAGCAGGATTGAAACAGAAATGGGTATTATTCGTATAATATCTATCATTATTACTCAAAATGAGAAGCAGTCTATTCCGCAGCATTGCTAGCGCAAGACCAAGGTGTTTTGCTTCCTCCCTCAGCAATAGCCTCAATGGAAGCCCAAAGTCCAAGAACGCAGATGAGGAAGCCAGTAAGGAAGAGGATAACGTTAGCCACAAATCGACAAGTTTGTTTTCCATCCTTGAACCAGTTTCCGTAGTGCATCCAGAGCCAGAAGATACCAGGAAGTCCGTAAGAGAACCACGAGGCGAAGAGGGCGCAGATGAGACCGAGGAGGTTGTTGAAGACGGGAATGGACTCGGCAATGACCATTGACAGAGCCCAGATGCCGAAAGTGACACCAAACCAGGCCATGGTGGACAGCTTTGTTCGGCGGACCATGTGCTTGGTGTTTCGGAAGATTCTCTGGAAGATATAGGCTGAAGCGACATGGCCGTAGATGACACCAGCAATAACGATAGTGGGGATGGCGATACCCCAGATGACCTTTCGCATAGTAGGAGAGCCAGCGGCAGATAGAGCAGGCGAAGGAACATCGGGTCCGACAAAGACGTAGATGACGACAGCGGCGAGGAGGTAAAGAGTAGTGTCGACAATCTGGAGGAAAGCCAAAGCTTTGGGCCAATCCTCAGGCTTCTTAAACTCAGAGATAACAGTGAAGAAGCAAGAGTGGCTGGAGAAAGAAATAGCAATGTTGGTGACAGCCAAGAAAGCGCCAGTGAAACCGAGCTCACGAGCAACCTCGATGCTTCCAGAACCAATAGGTCGCTCATGCGCGACATCTCCAACCGTGATGAGAACAGCGAGTGTGATCGACATGCACGATGCCATAGACATATAACTCGTGTACTTCAACGTACGCGGTAAGTTAAGAACCCAGAAAACCGCCAAGCCCACAACAGCCCAGACAATAGTGCACGTCGAGCTATTCGTAAGAGTGTTGAGGCAAATAGTCCACGTAAGAAGATGGCTTCCCATGACAAAGACCTGGAAAATGACCTGCGCCCAACCAAAAACTTCTTGGAAGACACGGCCCATTCCGATGGATTTTCCAATGACTTCGACGGCGTCGCCAAAGTTTTGGACGAAGGGATATTGGGCGCGGAATTCAGCGAGGACGAGGCCGGAGTACGTGGAGAGGAAACCCATTACGAGAATGAGGATTATGCCGGGGACGAGACCGACGGTGGCGAGGACGGAGGGGAGGGAGAGGATGCCGAGGGATACTGTCTCTGCGATGAGGACGATACCGCCTTGCCTGTAATTTGTCAGTGTCTATTTGAGATTGGGAGATTGAGGGTGAGCATACCACCACGTCAAGGTCTTGTAGTCAATGATCTCTGCCTCTTCATCACCCAAGACCGCATCCTCATTTCTTGGTTCAGCGACAAAAGCTGGAGGTGCATTGTTGACACCCTTCTCTTGGTCCTCAGGCGCCGCAGCGCTTTTAGGTTCTGTATGGCTCATGGTGATGTTCGCCCGTTAAGTTGAAAGCGCAAATGTTGAAACGTGTAAGACCAATTGACTCGACGATAATTGGAACAGAAGTCGTATTTAAATAAATTCCCACTCTGGGGCGAGAAATGGCCGACAACGGTGGGAATGAAAAAATGTCTTCATGTTAGTTCAACTTTCGAGTCAAGTCGGCCCACTAACATTGGAGGTTCTTCGGCCTGGCCCGATGGCGTCGCGCACCGAACTCGGGCATTAGAGAATAAAGGATCGCGGTTAAAAATTAGACGATTCTTTATTGGGCGAGGTCGGCTGACGCTGGAGAAAAAACAAGCAATGGCCAGATCTGTATTGCTTCAATGGATTTGCTAACTTTTACGTTATGGTCCCACAAAGAGTGGTCTCTTTCACTGAGAAACCCACTGTTGAGTACTCCAGACTCTCTAACCTCCACGCAAGAATGAGGTGAAGGGTCAGCAGGATTTCCCCAGACCCCTAAAACTACACTTTACGTGTCGAGAATCAAGATGTATGTCGTTGTAATATGAAAAGAGCCTCATCGTAGCCGCGCGCTTCTTTCAGCCGGGAATTTTCAGCCTCCTTCCCCAAGCTACTGCAAGTTTGTTCTGGAGGATTTTGACTGCCGACTTTCTAGCCGACTTCTGGAACGACAAGAGATTTCTAGCGTGAAGTCTAAACCGGATGCAGGATGAGTCAGGGCGAAGTGGATACTAGACGCCGATCGCGCTCCGGACTTGGCGCCGCTTGTGAAGAATAAAGCTATTACGAAGGCTGAGATGTCAATAAATCACAACAGTAGAGGAAGATAGTCGCCGCTATTCGTACTGACGTCTCAGTATTGTGAGTACTGTCTTGAGCTTTTACTAATGTTTTCGGGGTTAACTAGTAATAAATTGCAAGTTTCATGCTAATGATAGTAATACCTATAGGTTAACCTATGGACGGAAGTTGTTATTACCTAGTTTGCAATATATTTGTAGACTTGTTCACTAACCTATACGCAATATACTAATTTTAGTTAACTACAGAAGATATCGTCCTAAGTTTAGGTAAATTTAGACAAGACTTCTAAAACTTAGAGTAGTTATCCTAAAATTAGGAAATAAACCCTAAGACAGTACTACCTCTTACCCTTTTTCTGCTTCCCCTTCCCCTTGCGACCAGTGTTTCTAGTCCTTAAATAAGTGCCATACGTCAAAGGCCAAACCCCTTGTGACCTATTTTCGTTCCAAAAGACCTTCATTGCAGCCTCTATCTTGGCTTCCCAACCGGTTGGGAGCAAGCCACATTGGACAAAAAGGTAAAATTGATCGCGGACCCAGCCGCCACAACCCCTGCCATCCTGAGTGAACTCATAACGATGGTTATCCGCCCGGACAATGGCATCTAGGAACTGGCCTACCGTAAGACCAGGACGCTGCGGGGGGATGCTAACGGTTTTGTGCGAAAAGCTTGTCATCCCATAAAGGTGACGGATGATGTCAAGGCGAGCTAGGAACCCTTCTCGGCCAGGATATGCACCGGGAACTATCTCCAGCCTGACTGAGAGGTCAGGGCCACACTGCAGGAAGATATCCCAGTGATTTCCTCCGTTGCGCAAGACAGAATGCGCCACAAAGTGAACCTTGGTGACAACATAGCTGCGAATTTCGCTCTCTGCTGAGTCTGGTGTGTAGCTCAAAGGGTTAAGGTCGTGCATTTCGAAATTTGTATGCGAAGGTTTCTTTCCGCCTTGGCTTTTGGAAGGAGAACTTGGACCGCAACCCATTGTGAAGTTGGGATATGTTGTTGGCTTTTTTTTGGAGGGGATATAATAGACTGTATAGTGATATTTGGTAGTGAGATGCATGACATTCAATGGCACAGGAAAACCTGGCCCTTTTATCTTCGTTGATCCATTCTGAAAGATGTATTGTTAGTATCTACGTACCTACTTGGGTAGGCGCGCGCTTCGTTCAGAACTTCGATGCATATGCCTTAGACGAATCACCAGATAGCCCTCTTTGTACGGTCCAGTAATTGTATGTATCGGATGATAAACTAAACCCTGGTTGATAGCCAACTCAGGCTTTTTGGATGGCCGGTCTGAGCTAGCCTGAAGGGCCAACAGCTCAACACCATACATACAAGGACAAACCGGAAACATTCCTCATAAAATCGCTCGAGTCACCTGTAACACGGCGTCTAATGACAGCGGTTAAGTGTGGTAAGTTATAGCCGCTTATCACAATGCTTCTATTGATAAGATTGGTCCAACAGGGTGACTGTTGGTTCAGTGTTAAAAGTCAAAGTCATGTTACATGGATGTCAAGAGCAACCTGGTTCAGTCGGTCATATGTTACCCGACATTTATCCGACACTGGACCCCACGCGATTGACGCCTCGCTGGCTGCGGCTGACTTGGAATAAACAACAAACTTTGCGAAATTTGCAGGCTTGTTCGCAGACTGCTTTGCTCTGCATTACCTCCACTGGCACGGACATTTTTATCTCACCTATCCCTGTTGTGATAATATGGGCTGTTCCTTGTCGAAAACTCTCAAAACAGAGTCTCATAACGAAACCCCTCCGCAGGAGGCTCCCGAGCAAGACGACGAAGAAGGCTTCCCCAAACCATACCAGGATGTGAGTCGAGAGCATGATTTAGGGTACCGCGCATCTGTTGCTGATGTCGCAAATAGCCCAGAGCGATCGATGATGATCATGAATTCCCTCTCGATGAACGCGACATCTCCTCTGTCTCTGATGAGGAGCTTCTGTCAGCTTATTTGACGGCACCTCAACTCCATCATTATGGTGCTGTCACAATATCGCGGGTTTCCAAGGATCTTGTCATCAAAGGTGGCCCCGGCGTGCCAAAGAGCGAAGCAGAAAATATGAAGTTTGCTTCTGAAACGCTGCAGCTTCCAGTCCCCAGAGTTCATCACACTTTCACGGCCGAAATCCAAGAGTTCCCAGGTTTGCCCAAGCTCATTGAGGGCCACTTTATTGTGATGGATCATATAAAGGGATCGTCTCTTGACAAGAGTTGGCAGACATTTGATACATCCACCAAAGAAATGGTCGCACAGCAAGTCGCCGACGTGATTGAGAAAATGCAAACTACAATACTCAATCACATGCCAGTTGGCCCTATTGGAAGGTCACAGGATGCCAAATTCCAAGGTCCGTGGTTCACAGATTATGGTGCAGGGCCTTTTGACACGTTGAAAGAACTTGAAGACTGGTGCAATCATAAGATCGATGTCTGCATTATGGTTAAACAACTACCGCCTGACACGACAAGGTTTGAGTTCAAAGATATAGTCCTTACCCACCAAGATCTGGCGCCGAGAAACTTAGCAGTCGACAAAGATATGAGGTTATGGGTCCTGGACTGGGGCTGCGGTGGCGTGTACCCGAAAGGTTTTGAACAAGCCGCGCTGCAGGTTCAGGCATGGAACGAAGAGTATGCTGAAATGGTGCTAGGAAGGCTTTCTGACCGACAAGAGGTCATGATTGGGAAACTTGCGGATATCGCGTATGGGCTTTCGACTGGCCGTGCTCTTTGAGATAGAATTGATGCGAATGCCAGGAAAGTAATAATCGAGCTGATAGGCTCGTGACATAGATAATGAACACGTGAAGATTAATAGTTCTTAACCACTTTATCAAGTCGTTGATGTAACTCAAAATAAGAGCGAACTAACGTAGATCAAGGCCCCGATTGCGCTCCGAACTTGGGTGAATTTGGCATTATCATGCGATCGAGTGGAGTTCAAGGGTAGGGGTCCTCGGGGGAGCTAGAAGAACTCCAGAAATCAGATTTGGCCGAGACCGACGACCCATTGTCTGTGCTGACAATGAAATGGAGACGACGTGGGGCCAATGTTGAAGCCGATCACGGCAGTCATCGCTTCTATTCCAAGTTGACCAAGCTGCATACCCGGAGATTTTCAGAAAGCTTGACTGCAGAGCCAAGACTGGCCGAACTTCAATATTCGTGTGATAGGGCTGTTTAACCCAAGCTTGTACTATGTAATACTAGTCAGTGGTTCTCGGCAATCTACTGACCTTGCTCAACGGGAATGAGTGGAGATGGGACAGAGACGATCGTGCAGCTGGCTTTTAACGTACACAAATCACGTTTACGAAGCACGGACCTCGGATTATGATAAGGTCCAACGAGTGTCCATTTAGGCTATACTGGTTTAATATCCTTTTCATCTCAATGTTATGCCTGTAACCCAAGTATCTAGGTCCTTGGTTAATCCGATATTTAGAGATCATCATCGCCAGTCTTCTTGCAGCAGGTCCAGCAAGGGTAGTCATCCTCTCCCTAAGCTCTGTCAGTAATAAGATCATCGTCACTACCGGGCAGCTTACAAATTTCTTGGAGTTCTGGCCATGTAGTTAGTAATAGTCAATAGAGCAGAAACGTTAGGATCACTTACCCAGCCTTCGGGGCATGTTGGCTCCTCAGGCCAGCAGACCTTGAGGCAGATCTCGTAGTTGTGGACGTTGACGACGCCCTTGTGGCTAGGGGCGAAGACGTGGTTGGATGAGGGCTGGGAGACCTGGATACGGAGGCTATATAGGGAGGGTTAGTATCGAGCAGTGTGAGATGGACTGCGATGGGACATACGTGATCTCCTCGCCGTTGGATTGTTTAGCGTTGAGGGAAGACCAAGGCATGGCAGCGATGCCGTTGGCAAGGAGTAGAGTGGAGGCGATGGAGAACTTCATTTTTGGAAATCTGAAAGTGTAATGATGTAGTGTAGGTTGAGAATTAAGCTGTTGAGGTTGATGAGATGGGAGAACATGTGGACAAACCCTCGACCTTTATACATTTTCCTTTCACCCAAATATCTAACATCATTCTACTTATCGAGCTCATCAACATGCGTTGTGCTACTTCCCCCCTCACGGTAAGCAACTTGTCTGACCATTCCTTGATTTACTTACCGATGGTCCGTATGTCTTACAAGAGTGTCCTAGGAATTCCCCTCCCTACGTCGATCCATCATGCAAGGAGGATAAAGCGGTGGTTTAAAGAAGGCGGCACGGGAGGGGAGCGGCTTGATCCCTGTTGTATGACATGAATACGAGCGTGGTCTCACTTCTGTACGACCTCCCGATGACCCTGATACTATTGGCCTTGTCGGACTGTCGCAGCTGGAAGTATGTACATGGTGCTTTGTTGAATTCAGAGCTGTAAGGTACGTAGAAGCGGAAGTCACCGTGAGACATGGTGGTACCATATTCTTTGCTAGGAGTTGGTTATGTCACAACTACCTTGACTATGACGCTTCTTCTTATCACATAAAGCGAGGCAGGGCGCGCAACCGTTAACACCGACAAGTGTTAACTCTTCAATAACACATTTCAAGAAGCATAGCAACTAAGCAAGCAATAGTCCAAGATAAACTGTCCTATAATCACATCTCATTTAACCTCGTCCCATTCATCCTCGCAGCAAGTCCAGCAATCGCGACCGTCGTAATTCTAATCTCATATTAGTAAACCGGAATGACATCACTTTTACAGAAATAACGAACCATGTTCTTGGAATGCTTGAAGTAAAATGTTAACATCAGTTGACAGTACGTGATATGACATAACATACCCATCCATCGGGACAGTATTCCTCCTCCTCGAAACAAGCAGGCCAGCATTCGCGTGGGCCAGAACCGGCATTAGCCTTCTTGTTGGGAAGGATTCTGGGATGAAAGGACCCCTGCGAGACTTTGATGCGAAGACTAGTGATGACGATGAGTAATAGTGTTCAAATCTGAGACCGGTGGTCTTAGAGCTACTGTTTGAAACGTACGTAAGTTCATCACCGGCAGCCTTTGGTTTGGTGTGGAACCACGGCATGGCGATGACTCCCTGAGCAAGGAAGAAGGTAGATACGATAGAGAACTTCATGTTGACAATTTATGCTGGCCAGAGAGACCAAAGAATGTTAATTGTGATCGGTTGAATAATTTGGCCAGAGATCTGAGCTTTATACACTCCTTTCTTATGCTAACAAATACAACTGCCGCTGGGACTGCAAATGCTCCATGGTCCCCTCGCTAAAAGCGGTTCCAGGGTAACACTTGTCTGCTATTCGATGATCCGTCTGTACAGCGACCGTGCAGGGACAATCTACGCGCACTAGAAAATACAGGATGGGTACAGGCGAGTTAGTATACGAAGTAGGACTGGGCCCAAGGAGTCATATAGTTCCTATAGCTCTTAACATAGCTTTGCAGGTAAGAGAGGATCTTAGCTACAAGCGAGCATTGGATCTGTCTCGATATTTGCGGGCAGGACGTTCATTATGCCACACCGCTCACTGGACATGTCGCACAACGCGGGGTTTGCATTGAGCAGTCATGCACTGTTACTTGAGTTCATGCGAAAGTGTCTCGATGAAGCTGCTTGCATCAGACCATCTGAAGCCGGGAGAACCAGACTTCTCATGGCCTGTTTCACTGCATGCAACATTGTTATTCAAGACCCATTGTCATTGACCTCCCCATACAAGTTGTGAGGCTTGAATGGGAGATCCCATTACACACAATGGAAAGAGTGATGCAGCGTATTTGTCTCTCCGGGCCGTCGGACAAATAAGAGGAGTTTGTATGCCGTGTCTTACTTACACTGCCGTTATGCAAGAATCTGTATCCGGCAGTGCAGTCGTAAGATATCAGCTCTTATGCAGGGATGATCTCGAATCTATGACACTACTCTATGCAAGTCGGGGACTTTCGCTCAACTTAATAGCTCCATGAGGCGAGAGAAGAAAGCTAATGCAAGGAGGGAGGCCCATGGTTCAGATGTCATCTTCAAGGATTGGGACTGAAGCGTGTCCAAGACATGATTGACCACTACTCAAGGCCCGATCCTTTTCGGCTATCGAAAGACAAGACTTGCAGGGCTCATTGCTTTCGTACTCTAAATCCCTCTGGAGACAAACTCCTCGACCGATTCCGCTCTCTTTCCATCCTCTCATCAGAAGCTTTAATCCTATCCCCAGTTTCAGGATCCCATATCCAGCCCTCTTTCAGCCACATCCATCGCAAATAAGCCCTTAACTCTTTATCAAGTGGCACAACCCGTTTCCACTCAGGCTCAAACCCCCGCACTGCATTCAACCCATTCCAATCATCAGCTAAACCCCTCAATATGTCTCGATGAAAGATCCGATAGCTATCAATCGCATACGGCCCAAGGGACGGCAAATGCGCCACTTCCCAACCCTGTCTTGCATCATCTTCATCCAAGACTTCATCCCTGCCAATGCCTAAACCATCGCCCTGCAGGGGATAATGCAGCTTTCTGTACCGCCTTGATCTGTGGGGTGGTTTCTCAAGCCATGTCTTAGCGAAGGCGATGAACCGAGCGGCGCGCGAGTTGTACAGTCCGATTGGACGTATGAGATCTGCAAGGTCGGAAAAGGATGCTTCTGCGAGGTGAGTTGGCGTCGGGAACCGAGATATGAGCTTTTGGAAAACTGGACGGGCTTGGGATCCTCGAGTCCTGTTCCAGAGAACGGCTGCAACGAGGAGTTGGTACAGATCTGTTCCGACGGTTTCTTGGATCAGACCGAAGCGTTGCCTAGAGATTGGAGGGATTCGAGAGGCCGATAGTACGACTCCTGCGGGTACTTTTCGTGGCACTGTCTTGCGTTTCTCAACTTTGATGACTTTTGTGTCACTAACATCGTTCTTGACCATGGACCGTGTGACATGACGATGAATCTGTAGAATCAGAGGTTCAGGCTTGTCTTCCATAGCTTAAAAGAAGTATAAACGGCATTTCCAAAAGTCCAAATACTTCATAACTCAATCGGTCCTCTTGAAGAGGAGGTTTAATGGCTACTTCAGTAGAGCTAGGTCCATGACGCAATGGACATCTACCGTGGAAGATCCCCCGCACTGAGGAACGAGGCCAGCCACAAAGTGCAGCATGGAGCCTTTGTTCAACGTGGATCATTACAGTCATGAATCATGTGTAACAAGATGAAACCGTTATTGGAATTATGTGCATCGTGGTAAACGTTATACGATCATTGTTGACACTGCATCCCCGCAAACTGTGTTTTCATAACGGCGCCATTAGTTTCATAAAGCTTATGACGTTCTTCATTAATTATGAATACGCCACTATGCTATGAAAAGTCCTAAGCCTTAGTGAATCTCAAGTAAGGCTTAACCTCCCTAACATCACCAAACTTCTTCTTCGCATCCTCCGTCGAAACAGAAGGCGGAACAATAACATCATCACCAACCTGCCAATCAATCGGCGTAACAACGCCCTTCTTATCTCCAGTCTGGAGCGAATCAATAACACGCAGAACCTCAGCTGAGTTGCGACCAGTCGAAGCAGGATACATCATGGTTAGTCGAATCTTCTTGCTGGGGTCGATGACAAAGACTGAGCGGATGGTGAAGGCAATACCCTTTTCTGCGATGTTGTCGAGGTCTTCTTGGCTGATCATGTCGTATAGGAAGGCGACTTTGCGGTCTGCGTCGGCGATGATGGGGAATTGGAGGTTTGTGTTTGAGACTTCGTTGATGTCGTCTACCCACTTGTCGTGAGAGCTCAGATCATTGGCGCTCTGTGTATATTGTTAGTATCTTTGCACCTAAGGAGCACAGTAAGCAGACCTACGAGGCCAATCATCTTGACTCCTCTCTTGTCAAATTCCGGCTTCAACTTTGCAAAGGCACCAAGCTCAGTGGTGCAGACTGGAGTGAAGTCCGCGGGGTGAGAGAACAGAACGGTCCAGCTGTTGTCGATGAACTTGTGAAAGTCAATCTCTCCATGAGTAGTAAGGGCCTTGAAGTTGGGAGCTATTGCTACGTCAGTACATAGTCTTTCAGTTGAGAAGTGTCTAAAATACCAGTTGATCCCAATCGCAAACGTGGCTGTTCTTGAGTCGTCGTCGCAAGGAATCTGAGCGCCATGGGCTGGGCCAGAGGCCTCATGACAGTGGGAGCCCAATTGGCCCTCTTGGGCAGGGTGCTGATGGTTCGGATACCTCGGGGGATGAATGATGACATTTTGTCAATGCTTTGAGAGATTTGGATGATTGATTAGTGAAAAGATGATGATCTCATTGAGAAAAATATTGACGAGCATCATTGAAGAGAATGATTATATAAGGTATTGCGTCATATTTGCTCATAGTGGAGGAGCAGTTCACGAGCAGTGGATGCTTCTTGAGCCGTTAACTATGGGTCTAAACGCTACCCCTGGTATCTCCATTCCAGACTTCGCTCCGCTGGATGACTGATTCTTATCAGAAAAATTCTAATAATAATAATTAACACAATTCTTTAGGCTGGTGCCTCTTAAGGCTTTTAGAGCCAAGGAAGCCAGCCAACCTTACTCTTGGTATGGTCGCGGTCGCTCTTCTAGCGGATGACTCTACAGGTTTTGGTGAGATACTCTTCTCGCCAGTGGCAAGAAATGGCCATTTAAAGTCCATCGAGAAGAGCATTTGAAGTGTTTCCCAGCTCCTGCCCCTGAGCTACCCGCTCCAGCTTGCATTTCAGTGAACTCGGGGGCTATGTAAGTGAGTCCTCTGTCATCGGCGCTCCGCTTCTCTCCAATGGGCTGCGTCATTTGCGTAGGAAAGACAGATACATGATAAGAGCTGGCATGTGCGCAGACAATTGGTGGCATCGTCATGTGTTACTAGATAAGGCTCACTTTGTATAACCATAATACACTTCAAATTGACCGCGACTGGCCTATTTTTGAACTTTTCCCCAAGTGCTTTCCAATATACGTAGCGAGTGCGTGTACGGAAGAGCCGAAAAAACACGACAAGACTAAACAGAGGTAGCGATATTGCAAAGCAAATCTAGAAATGCTTTTCACCCGGTAGGAAGTAGAAATCCATCAGATATGTTAAAAAGGCTTTAAACTATTTGTTTATGCTATTAGTATTAACGCAAGAGAGGTTAAATGCGTGGCGGTAACTGCCTATAGGATTGGTCATTGTGAATTGATGGAGTAAACAATAGATGTCGTGACTGTAAGACTAACCGTAATCTTATAGCTATTGTTGAAAATATTTAATACACTTCTGAGCTATTATGTACTGTTCTTTATTGTTCTTATGCCTCAGTCGATGATTGATGTGTTGAAGGTCAACATGTCATTTGCATGCAATCGGCTCGTTATATCTTGTACAGACTACTCATCGTATTTTGACAAGCGATTTTTGGAATGAACATAGAGATTCCACTCCGCGAAGACAATGCTGAGCTTTTTGTGCTGATTTCAGCTCTCAGCCATCAGTACCAACTGCAAATATCACATATGGCCCACAACTTAGATATTAGTCCGAGCATCTGACCGATTTGATATCTCATCTGATCGGACTGGCTCAGCTTTGGATGGTTCCCAGCTTAGCTGTGCAGACTGGGATGGATTCCGCACGTGAAAGAAAAGGTGCGTTTAGCTGTTCTCGATCAGCTGATGAGCTTCAATTCATTCGTCAGTGGTTTTGGGGGCCATGACTCTGTCAAGGACGGCAAGGTCTTGGTATTGACTAATTTGAAGATCGACCTGCCAAACAAGAAATTATTGAACTGCATACTCCATTCACAATGCGAAAGAGGGCGACTGGGAAATTGACGGCTGGAGCTGAAATGTCGTGTAACACACCTGCAGGTTTTTTGAGACATGGTAATATCACGAATGGAGCAGTAATTTCCGCGAACCAAGAAGGGATTCCCTAGTACCTACCTACATATTTAAAGGCTTTCCAGTGTCATTATGGTTCTTTTTTATTTTATTACCCGCGAAAAAGCTCATTTATTTCATTTGAGTCTATTGAATCGTTGACCACGATGTCGCTCAGCTTGTCTCGGATGTTGATCCTCCTCCCCGCTCTGGCGATTTCGGCTGCAGCACTGCCACATGTCCCAGCCACCCCTGAGCCGACCGTTCCTCCTGTCAAGTGTCCTCGCCATAACCCTACAGTCCAGAATGGGTCAGTATACTATGTTCCTTACTTCAGTTGGCTATTTGGAATACTCACTTGTCTGCAAGCACTCTCGTCGACCAGCTCTGGGAACAGAACTGTGATCTCGTGACAAAGTTCCTCAATAATGCATTCACCGCTGCCCAAGCGGCACAAACCTCCCAAGGGACTCTAGAGTCACTGCAATACTATTTCGTGGTCCGTATTTACGATGCCGATTGACCTGCATTTACTGAATCTGTCGCAGCAAGATTATTACTATCTCACCTTGACCGTCCCTCACAAGGCGTATCTCTTGAAAACCTTGGATCCGAACGAGTCTGCCGCTGAGCAGACATCCGCCATTAACGAAACAGTTCTGGATATGACTGGGGACCTCGAATACGCGGCCAGCTTTCGTCATGACCTTACAAGCCCGGATCATCTCAACGTGAGCAGCAGCGTCGTCAAGAACGGGAAGCTCGAGCCTGTTTTACGTGAATATGTCGATTGGCTGGGATGCAATACGAATCTCGGCTGGTACCTCTGGAGCATATCAAGACTCCCTTGTATCTATGTAGGAAGCCCACGACAGCGGTGCAAACTGTGTTAACGCATTCAGGGATGGGCTGAGATTGCCTATCAGCTAAATCAGTCCTCTACCACAGTAAGAGGTCGGTACAGAAGCTGTGATTCAGGAAAACATCAACTGATATTGTCCAGGGACAAAATTCGTCGACGAGTGGCTTACTCCGAACCTTGAATGGAGCTATGGAACTAAGCTGTCCGGTGAGTACGAGTTACCCGTCCTAGTGATTATCTAACTGACTGTGAGTAGTTGAGTTACAGGAAGTGCTGGTCGCAAACAACAACACTGAGACATTTGCTGTTGCCAATGGGCTCTTCCGCAAGGCCTTGGAATACGAGACTGCCTTTTTTGAGAGTGCGCTGGGAAAGACTCTCAAGGGCTGAAAGGGTGTTTTTGATTATGAGGGTACGTTGTAATCCAGTGCGGTTCGAGGCACGGCAGCAATTCTACACGCATTTTGCTTGGGTTTCATCTGAGGCTCGTGCTTTCGCCCTCTGCACCATGACAAGTAGTGTTGTCAGACAGTTGTCTGACTTTTGGTTCATACGATGACAATGTTAGCTTCCTTAAGGCATACATAAATAATGAGACTGTCGTTTTGAGTTGATAGACCTGACAGCTGATGCTTACACCACGCACGTTACTCGTTACTTGTGCAAGCAATATGCTCTGAGCTAAGGGAGCCAACTGACCTTTCTTCTATTCTCTGATGTACTGAGAAGACGTAGTGTGTGTCTTGTTACGTGTGTCTATATGCATACAGCTTACTTGGATGTAGGTCCTGCGAGTGCAGATTACAGTCATGCAGGGGTTTTCGCATTGATTTATTTAGCGGGAGGAACTTGAGGTACTTGGAGCGGACATGCAGAAACATATAATACTCGATCAGCTTAAAGTGTGCTTCTCATCTTGAGTAGCTCGCCTGTATCAACCATGTTCACGAGAGCCTTAGTATTCAGTAATCCCGGATGAGCCTCACTCAAACGTTGGATTCCACACAGCTGCATAGCGTTCTCTAGTTCGTCTCGCAAAACTGATACAGAATACTTAGCCTCGGTGCGTTACGTCTTTATCGTTCTTACTCACCGTTCATCAGATGCCTCACTCCATCTTCACCGTACATCAGAGCATAGAAGAAAGGTCGGCCAAAACAGACACCATGCGCACCGAGACAGATGGCTTTCAAAACAACCGTGCCTCGGCGGATTCCCCCATCAATGAAAACAGTCATCTGGGACAAGACTTGTGGGCACTTGATGTTGATCTCAGCTAGAGTGAGGAGCGCCGGGTGCGATGTGTCGACTCCACGTCCGCCGTGATTCGATGTGACAAAATTTCAGACAAGGACAAATCCTCTTCGTCACTCTCGAAGACCTCGACATAGTCTTGATTATCTTCTGAAACATCAGATTCATCTCTTTCACTGCCTTCCGATTGGTTACGCAATCTGGCTGCGATGTCAAAGCTGAATGTTGGCCGCCTGAGCATAACGCCATGTGCTGTTTCCCCTCGATCGTTGACTTGGGTCAAATCAGGATGATGGTCCAAAATTGATCTCACCAAGTCAGCTGAATGGCATTCCACGGCAGAGGTGAGAGCTAGCCTCTGGTGAGAATACTTCTCATCAACCTGCGCACCACTCGATCGCAACATTTTGACTGCTCTGGGCAAGACTCGCTCAGCAATAAGAAGCATCGGCGTTTTCCCATCATCGCCAACAGCATCGACCTCGACGCCACGGGAAAGTAAGACTTCCAAGATAGCTTCGAAATTATCTTCTTCAGGTCTTCTGTAGAGCAATGGGTGCCCTTCCATTTTGATGCCTGACTTTCCTATGTCTCCGATGGCAAGAGAAAGTAGCGGTGTGTTATTTTTGTTGTCTAGCGCAGAGGCATCAAGGTCATACTGAAGTAGCGTTGTCACCAGCCACGGGGATCCAATAGCAGAGGCATAGTGCAGAAGCGTCCTCCCAGAGTTATCGGCCGACTTGACATCTGCTCCCTGGCCATCCAGTAACCTTATGATAAGTGCATTCAATGGCTTATCAATTGCCTCGAGCTGAAAATGGGCATGTCGTCTTGTCTTTTCAGTCCCCGGTGGGACGAAATGGGATGTAACACCTGGTGAACGTATATCCTTGTCGTCTGTACCAGTTTCGATGCCCATGAAAAATCGCCAATTATCCAAATGAATGACAAGTTTGTGTGCAAGAGACCACCTCTGAGCGCGTGGGAACGGACTGGCACAACTGCGTATGACTATATCCACAATAGTATCAAAGACCTCAACGCTTTCTTGGAAGGTGGCGAGATTAAGTAAATGAACTGCCCAGAATGACGAAGCGTAGTGAGTAAGACTCTCCTTAAGCTCAGCATCTGTAGAAACAATCCGGAGAAAAAGATATGAGATGCAAGACTGCAAAATCATGACATGGCATTCATCAAGAGAGAACCGATTATGCCAGATTCCAAATGAATCAGATGTTTTTACCTTATGCTCCTGGAGAAGAAACTCTCGTGCGGTCTGGTGAACAAGAAATACCTCGGAACGGATGACACGAATGAAATGCCCACATGTATTCTTCAGGTAGCTTTCGACTGAGCTTTTCAGATTGAACCCAAGCTCCTTGAAAGAGGTTTGTTGTGGGCTGACTGCTAGTGCCACATTGAGTTCGTCGAGAGTTAGAGGTCGGGCCGCGGCGAGAATTATTTGGAGGAGTTTCTTGGTTTCATTCGAGCCTTGACTTCGCTCAAGTAGCTTTGAATATATGGCGTATATATCTTCGTTGCCCAAAAGGTCCTCCAGTTCCTTCTGCGATGCCCCAGATGATGCAGCCTCTTTGAGTAGGTCTATCATGAGCGTGGTCCACAGAAAGGTTCGGTCAGCGTTCTCAATTAGGGTCTTTTCAAGCCCTGATAGTAGATCATCTGGTAAGCCTTGGTCACTGAGCTCATGAATGTGACTGCGGATAACCAGTTCCACATCCTCGCTAATGGGTCCTGTCTGGTCTTCGCCACGAAGGCGCACGGTGGCGATGTTCTTGCTGAAAGAATGGTTGATAATATTCTCCGGGCGGCTTAGAAGAATCACCTTGAAGAATGGCTTCTGTTCCAGTGGCTTTTCCTGATAAAGCCTGTTCAGGCGTTTCAATAATTGACTCTGTGACTTCTTTTCACACTCATCCAAGGCATCGAGAATAACAAGCAGGTTAGTGGCCGATGGGTCCTTGGCGATGCAAGAGAAGATATCCCATAAACTGTCAAAATCTTCAAACATGGCGCGTCCTTTGTCTTGAAATACCGGAAATACATGGCGAAGCAAAGCCTTATCGTCGGAAAATATCTGGTGTAGTAGTGCTCGCAGCGCAAAGAGCGAACTGCGTTGTTCGTCGTTGTCGTCCTTGAAGAAGAAATGGCAAACAAACTCAGGACGTGATTTTCCAGGCTTCTTTTCTTTTCGCAGAAATTCAACCAGAAACTTTGCCAAAACTGATTTCCCGCATCCGGGGTCTGCGGATACCCAGAGCAGGCTGGAAGCCTCCTTTTCCTTCCACTCGCGATATTCTGTATGTCTCAGAAACCATTCACATGTGCCTGCGACTCTATCTGGGTTCCTGTCACGGTATGATTCATAATTCTTATGATAGAAGCCGCGTAGGCATTCAAGCTGTTGGTCTTGCGATAGAACTTTCATTATCCTTAGCCATAGACTTATGTAGTCTCTACAAAATTATCACTTACTGGCAGGATAAGAGAATTCGTTGTTTATCAGATCCCTTGTCATTTCTTCCAAGTGAGAGCAAACACGGCTGAAACTTCTTTTCCCGGACCCAGAGTCGGAGAACTTGCATATAGTGCTATGGTTCCCATCAATAGGCACTAGAGTCTCGTTTGGAAGATTCAAAATAGCAGATTTCTTGGCCACAATCTATGACTCGGTCAGCGCCAACTTCAGTATATAGAAAGCTAACGATGGTTATAGATCTATCGCGGAGTTCTTACCTCGGTATTTAGAAAGTCCATCTTCTCTGTTTCGTAGAAAGTGACAATGTGCAATGATTTACCACGATCCACAAAAGACTGACTGATTTCGTACAGTGCTTGCGAGTTCTTTTTGAGGTCATTGATCACCTTGGTGTTGGTATTGATTCCTAGAGTGGACGCTTTAAGAATTGACGCAAGCACCTTGCCAAAGTCTGCTGACGATGATCCACCGTGCGGTGTTCCAAAAAAGGCCACACCACGAATATGCTTAAGCAGATCGGTGTACCTATCGCGTTCCCGAGCTCTTACCAACGCCTTGTATCGTTTTTCAGTCAGTGATTTGTTAGGTCGAAGACGGAGAGACTTACTTGTTTGAAGACGATGCCACCCAAACTGTGACAAATAAATATGAGAGGGCGTGTTTTTTCCTGGTGGCTCATCCTGCATGACATGAGGTCGGAGAGAAGACCCTCGACAAAGTCGCTTATGCCTGCCGTGGACTTGCTGAACTGAACATTGGCATTATATCCGAAGGACATGATTCTTGCATTCGGTATGTGTTGGGGAAGCATGTCTTTTAGCCAATTGGTCCGACCTCCCTTTACCGATGATGTGGACCAGGTTTTGGAGTAATGGCCGTTGAGACCATGAATAGCCACAATGTCGACAATGCCAGACTCATCCCGATCCTTTTTAACAAAAGTGAACAATCCCCGGCAATCCGCTTCATCCTCAACCGTTTCCACCGATGATAGTGATGCATTAGGCACCAATGCTTGCGCGGGGTTCAGGCCTCCCGCCAAGGCATCGGGCGCTGTGGCGTTGCTGCTGTCCTCTTGGGCTTCAGTTGCAAAAATATTTGTATCATTCGAGTTTATGACTTCGACTTCTGACGTCTTCTCATCCTCTTTCCCTCTTCTGAAGACCCTAGACCAGACTTTCTGGGCTCTTCGTGACATTTCCGCTCAGTCGTGACAAAAGCCGCAATCAATGGCGAATAGCGAATCAACAGGTCGTAATCCGGGCCACCTATCTCATAAGCAATACGAGCGTAAGCACTGAGACGGGATTGTTTGTGAGAATAATAATTAGGCCTCCAAGCGTATCTTTTTAATAGGAAGCTCCGGATAGACGTGGCTCATTTGAGATACAGAATGAGGATGAAAAGCAGCAGAGGGGAACAAGATCAATAATCTGACAGAAAATCAAGAGCGGGGTACTCCATACATGATACGTATATATCAGGTTGAGGCTTCCAGTCACATTGCTTCAGCCTGCATATTGGCGCTTACAAGATGCCAAGATCAGGTACGTAGTAATAATACTACATAAACTTATAAAGTTAAGTAGCGACTATATGTTTAAGACACTACAGTTGTATAAGATATTAAATCTTTATCTTTTATTTAATTAATTAATAAAATAAAAGCAGAGATTAAAGTATTTATAAAAATAATTTAATTTTATATATTTATGTAGTTAATATATTAAGTAATTAGTGAGTTACGTAGTAAATCACAATTATTAGTCCAACTAGTATATGTATATGTCAGATCTTCTATTTGCAGCATTGGCACTTTTGAGATGTTAGCTTGTGCCTTGTGCCTGACGCTTAAAACTTATCAGACTTACAATAATAGTTCCGGAATCAGAGCCGTCAGCCATACTTGCCCATGTACAATCAGAAGCTGTTGCCTGTGTACCGCATACTTGACCAGAAGGACCCATACTGGAACAGAGTGAATAGGGGGACTTTGTATATCCTGTAAGCTAGTGCATCTTCAGATGAAATGCTGTGTACTTACGCAAATGGCAGATACTTGCGTGCAAGTCGCAGCAGAGACAGAAATAAAGGCTGTTGCCACGATGAAGATACTGGATGGCCGCATGGTGAGGCGACCAAGTTCAAGTGTCAGGACTGGTGAAGTATAAGGTATGCTTTCTTTTGCGTTGAGACTTAGGTTGTTGTGATGGGATGGGGGACGCTGGAGTATAAATACTGTTTTCTACCCAGAGCTTACCGCCTTTCCTGAACTTGGATCAGGACGGACCCAGTTACCAAAGTTTAAACTGATCATTTACCCTCCCGGGTGAGAAATCATCAAACGACAAACTAAGAAATACGGATCCCATGGCCGGGTTTTCATTTCCGTCACCAGGATTGCGAGTCAGGGCTCGTATTGATGGAAATTGGACGTTATGCAATTATTCATACCGTCATCTAGTCCAAATCTGGATTCTAACCTCGGATACCTTATGACACCTAATTATTAACTTATTACTTACCAATTTCTCGTCGAGCCAAGCCACGCCTCCTAGAACTAAAAATCTGATTGAACGCCTCCTCACACGCTCATGCATGGAAGCGCTTCCTGGTGGACACTTATTGGCTGGTCTCCGTGGGCGGCGGCTAAAAGGTCTACAAGTGTATCGCAGCTGAAAGAGTAATAATAGTACTAGAACCCCAGCATGGCTCTTCTTCTGTAATCAAGGACTTTTAATTTTATTCCTATAAAAACCAGTCCCTAAACCTTATTTTTGTAAAGTTCTTCCGACTTCTACTGGTGTTATGTGACTGGTTTAAACTCGCGCATATCACTTCATTGAAGCAATATCCTTCTGGTTTCTCAACAACCCAACAATCATGTGGCTCATTGATACTCAAACCTATAAGCTAGAGAACTTCGTTAATCCACCACATTCCTACTCAATCCTGTCTCACACGTGGGAAGCAGACGAAGTTCTCTTCCACGACATGGAGAGTCTTTCTTACGCACGAAGCAAGGCAGGCTGGAAAAAGATACAAATGACCTGCGAAGCATCCTGTCAAGCTAACATTTCTCACGCCTGGATTGACACCTGTTGCATCGATAAAAGAAGCAGCGCTGAGCTTAGTGAGGCTATCAACTCCATGTTTTCGTGGTATCAGCAGTCTTCAGTATGCTACGTTTACCTCTCCGACTTGGTCTTTCCGTGCTCCCCAGTGGACACAGAGATGCCCAAGTCAGATGAGGGCCGGCAATGGGCGGATGCGGCTTTTTCTAAGCTTGAAGATGAACTGAGGACTTGTAGATGGTTTACGAGAGGCTGGACTCTTCAAGAGTTGATTGCCCCCAGCCAAGTCGTGTTTCTAGACCAAAATTGGAATCGCATCGGCTCAAGAACTCCAGGGTCAGATCTTCGATTCATCAAGATCCTAAAAAAGCTAACAGGTATACCGAGTCCAGTACTGGAATACAAGAAAGATATCGCTACGATCCCAGTTACGCAAAGAATATCTTGGGCGGCGTGCAGAGAAACGACTCGGGTTGAAGATATTGCCTATTGTCTTCTAGGGATTTTCGACGTCAACATGCCTCTTCTCTACGGAGAAGGTTCAAAGTCTTTTTTTCAGCTCCAGGAAGAAATTGTCAAGACCCACGACGATCTCAGCCTCTTTGCTTAGAAACAAGACTCCGTGTCGTATGGTATCAGTGTGCTTCGAGGATGCTTTGCAGATTCGCCGGCCGAGTTCGCTCACTGGTTGAATATTGACATGAGGGTCGACTATTTCGAATCTGGCATGGAAGTCACCAGCAAGAATGTTAACATGGAAGGACGAGTCGCCAGACAGGAAGATTACCCACCAGACATTGGGCACGGTGTGGATTGTATATTCGACCTGGGTGTGAAGGACCCTGATGATGCCAATAGTTCTCTGGGAATCCTTTTGACGCGCTCTAGTCGGGGTATTACTAACTTTCGAATCAAGCCCTACGAACTAATCAAGTTGCCGCCTAGCACAGCCTTGCTTTACGAAGAGGACTACTATAACGACTACGACTCTGACGACCTTTGTTGGGAAGATAGAGCTACACTGCAAGAGTTGGAGCGAAAAACTATCTCCATCAGAAAATCCATCTCAGTTCAGGAAACTGAAGCGATGGGTCATCATCAAAAGCCTGGGTTCAAGATCAACTGGCATGAAGAAGTCTTGAAGGTTCTCAAATCGGTTAATGGTCGGGACATCAAAGAGTATACACCCTCGTTCAAATGTCACCCGGATTCTGCGTCCCACGAAGACGGGACTCTTATATGGGTCACGGATTTTGAGCTACAAATTAACCCTCAACACATCGTCTCACTTGTTCTTGTGACCGGACTGCAATGGGGACCCCATGATTACCGCTATCCAGCTTGCTTTGAACGGGCAAACTTGCCCGGTCAAGAGTTTTGGGCAGTTCTACTCGGTGAAGGGCGATCTTACGTTATAAGCGACAAAGAGCATTCTGATAGCCAGCCTCCGACAATTGAGACACTAGACGAATCGAATGAGGACAATTCTTCCTTGGTGTGGCAGATCAAGCGGATGGATCACCGCGAGAGAGGAATATTTGTCCGCGAAAATTTATTAAGACGCTATGAGGATGAAACAGGGTATATATATGATTTAAATCAGCCTAGGCTCGTAAGGGTTCTTTCGCCTCTTGACAGGGTGTTGCCTGGGTGTGATGTGTGGATAGAAACTATGCGTGAGTGGTCAGTTGATTATGGGGAGCTTGAAATCAAGATTGGGCCATGCCAGAAGTCACGAGGGTAGGTGGACATATTTAGGAAAGTTGTTTATTAACATATCAGAATATGCAACCTGTCCAGCCGAATCTCCCGTCTACGCTAATTAATAAGCCTGACAAAATGAGATGCAATGGCAATCCCTGGGTGGTGACAGATTCCATACCTGAATAAAAGGCTTGAAGGGGTAAATGTCGCGAGTTTATGCTTAGTGGTTTGAACAAAAGAACAGAAGCATGTCCTGTCAGCTGAAATTGCACTGCGATTATAGATCGAGTCCAGATGAAACTCGGATATGGCTCGCTGATTAGGCACCGACTCGTTAGGCTGAAAGAGGCTGACAGCATCAGCATCTGCACCTACAGCTTTTACAATTCTGCACTGTCGCCACTGAAGCTTTCTCGTTACCCTAACAGTGCAGTTCGATCACTGGTACTTGTAATCTTTCTATAATGTCGTCCAACATTTTTCAGTACAAACCTCTCGAGCACCGAGATTCTTTCCGCCTCCTTTATCTCGAGCCCAGCCCCAACCATAGCGCAGATCTCAAGGGCTCATTACATCACGCTACACTCTCAGATTGTGACTATGACCTGACCGAGCCCTACACCGCTCTATCCTACGTCTGGGGCGATGCAAGCCAGAAGGGCGCGATATTCCTAGGTGGTAGCGCCAAGGAAATCACTGTCAGCCTGGACGCTGCTCTCCGCGACTTGCGCGACAAGAACCGTGTTTGTCGGATATGGGCAGATGCTTTGTGCATCGATCAGTCGAATAATGCTGAAAAAGGTGTGCAGGTCGCGCTCATGGGTAGGATATATTCCACTGCGCATCATACTGTAATTCATCTTGGAAAGTCGCCCCCGGCTTTTAAGAAGCTGTTCATGGATCTCAAGGCTCAAAGTCAGACCACTATGCATGGGAATACTTCAGGTCTTGGGCAGCTTTCATTGACAGCGGATGAAATCGACGATATGCGACGAGATCTACTATCAAAGCCATGGTTCCGCAGAGTCTGGGTTTTCCAGGAGCTCGTGCTTTCTACGGATGTCTGGGTTCAATGCGATGACCTGCGAATCCGGTGGCATCATTTCTGCGAGGCTGTTGACACAAAGAATGTCGTCACGGCCATGTTACTCGACACACTCTCTGATAGTATCACTCAGCAGGGCCAACCTCGAAACGCCACACCCTTGGAGGACATGAACAGTAGACGATACGGTGCGTTCGAAGCACCCTTATCTACACTTCTTTCCTGTCGGAGAGGAATCGGAGCCACTGACCCTCGAGATATCGTATTTGGTCACTTAGGTGTTGTTTCGGATCGAGATAGGTGTGATAGGTTTATCAAGGTTGACTACGATAGAGATCTTGCACGCGTGTCGGTTGATGCTGCTCGGTATTTCTTGGATGCTACAGGCATTGAGAGTCTCCTCTTGCATGCTATGAACCCTTCTCCCATCGCCGCCCCCGGAATCCCGTCTTGGTGTCCTCGTTGGTCTAAACCACAGGTCCTCTGGGAGAATATACACAAAGTGGGTAGGACATTTGGTGGTGGTGATGACAGCTCTTATGTCTCCTTTGGAGGCACTCATCACATATTACTATCCGAGCCACCAGTCCTAGCCATTAGCGGATTTGAGGTGACCAGGATCAAGGCGACAAGTCATGCATTTTCAAGATGTGACGATGACACTGTATCTCAAGAGGATTCCAAGGCTTTGGCCCTCGAGTTACTCCAAGACATAAGGTAAACATGCCTCTATCGTGGGAACATATGCCGTCTTTGGACTAACCTGTTTGTCCTCACAGATCCCTAACCAGAGATGAAGCAGCAATCTTAGATTCGTGCAAGAAATCAGGGATCAAACATGACGAACAGAGGCAGAAGTTGTTCAGAAAGTCCTTCAAGACCTGGGTTGATGCGGCCAATGGTCGAGAGTATCCTACTGCAGGACAACGCGACGTCCAACGTATTACCGACGCTCTCACTTATCACTTCAAGAAGCCCGAAACATGTCCTTTATCTGGCAAGAGACTTGCCATCACCTCAAGCCACCACTGTGCCCTTGTCCCAGAGGAATCCCAAGAAGGCGACATTGTGGCTATGCTTGTTAACTGCTACAAGCACGTGGTGCTGCGTCCGAAAGAAGTGAAAAGTTCTGACGACCTCAATAACTTGATCACGAGCACCTTTGGGCAAGCAAATATTTCGGATTGTCCGCAAAGACCCATAAGGGCACGGTTCAGAGCCGTGGATGATGCTGACTATGATGAATGGATGTTGGTTTGGGAGACAGCTGCTCAGTCTTTTCCGATTCAGCATTGTTTGCTTGTAGGACAGTGCTACATAGATGAATATGTTCCTTGGAAACGGGGTCTTCCGAGATCTGGGTCCAGGGTGTTTGCTCTTCATTGACTCGTGGCGGAGTAGTAGTGAAAGCTTCTCAAACTGTTACTCATCCATTCTATGGGGATAGTTTCGAGACTTAATTGTCCTTTGTATTATATGAGCTTTGATAATATCTATTTAATTAAGCGAACCCATGATCTGATTTCGTAGGCTCTTGATGACTTTTCTTCTCATTATCACGTCATGACAGTTTCATTTGGTGGGCCTATCATTCAAAGATCGGCCCTCGGTTATGATTTTTGTATATTTACATGCCCGCCTCCATCTCACTTGGAGTAATCCTCTAATCTCAAAGCAACTTCTTGTCTCAAAATAATGTCTACAACTACGAAGCCACTTATCTTAGCGGGTGGAAAGTCCACTAGAATGGGATCCCCGAAACACCTTCTTCCGATGCCTGATGGCCGTCCTTTGTATCAACACCAAATCGAAGTGCTTCGGAAAGCATGTCCCGAAGCGGAGACTGTCTACATTTCTCTTGCTCAAGACTCGGAGATGGATGAGCTTCTACAGAATGCCAGCAAGGTCTCGTACGAAGCCGCTCCAGGCGAGAATAGCATCGAGATTATTCTGGACCTAGAATCGAGTCGAGGGGGCGAGTCAAAGGGCCCAGCAGCTGGGCTACTTGCGGCACATGAGTCAGACCCTGAGGCGACTTGGTTAGTGGTGGCCTGCGACTACCCTTCCATCACAGCAGATGCACTTCAGGAGTTACAATCGAACTACAAGCCTCCCGTTACATGCTTTCAGAACCAAGATGGCTTCTGCGAGCCTCTCTTAGGGATATGGAGTCCAGAGGCTATCAGCCATCTCAAGGAGAACAGCAAAGCAGGAGAACTCAGTCCCAGCAAGGCTGTTCGGGAACTTGACGGTTATACATATCTTCCTGAAGATTCGGAGGCACTACTACGAAACGTAAACATCAAGTCGGAATGGGAAGATGCACTGAGATCACTGAGAGATGAGCCAACTGATAACTTCATGGAAGAGCCCTTGGAAGTATTGTGAGAATCTGTCTTTAGGACTTCACGGACTCGTTCATAAGATAACATGATACTATCTGTCCCGCCTCAATGATTTCGTTTGCCGTGATGTGAATCCAACAATTTGCCTGTACGAAAGGTGTCATCTTGGCTGGACCAAATCCACCGGCAGCTTCGTGAACCGTAAGTACCTCGCTATCTTTCATTTGCAGAACTCCAGGTCTGAATCTATCATAGTTCAGCCCTCTATTCGGCGCATCCATAATGCTCTTTCGTGATGAACTACCTAGTTGGAGGTCCTCCAAGCGTGCAAGTACAGGCTTTTCCGGCTCTTGACCTAAGAGATAGCGCATATACGGGATAGTCAAGAATTTGAAACAGGCTGCTGCAGCACCAGGATTTCCCGGTAGTCCAAAGAAAGCTACCTCACCCCAGGCAGAGTGGAGGAGTGCAAATAGAACCGGATGGCCTGGACGAATGGCTACGCCGTGAAAGACGATGGTTGCACCAAGGGCCTCCAGTGCCTGACGGACGTGATCGAACTTCCCGACGGATACACCTCCGCTAGTGATCAAGATATCCACCGCCGATGATTCCAATCGGTCTTTTATGGTCTGGACAAGAGCATACACTTCATCAGTAATTGAGCCGCCAAAGGTTGCATCGGCCACGGCTTCTTTCGACGCCACCGTCAGGTAAACCCCATTGACGTCTTTGATATGAGACTTTTGGGAGGTCAATTCGTTGCCGGTTGACCAGATAGATACTCGCGGCTTTTTCTGTACCCGGATCGTCTCAATGCCCACGGAAGCAAGGGGCATGATGTGTGATGCCCGGATAGTGATTCCCTGCTTGATCACTAAATCCCCCTTCTGAATGTCTTCACCCGCGAACCGACGATTTGCGTATCTCGGTACAGGCTTGCTAATTGCAATACAGGGCCCGATCCCTGGGTCTTTAGTCACAATTCTGACAGTTTCTTCGACCTTGACGCATGCGTCGAACACTTCCCCAAGTACACCCTCTGGGAATCGTCCCCCGGTCATGATCTCGAAACAAGGCTCAGGTCCATCGCTCAGCTGACGTGAAGGGAGAGTGAGAGAGTCATCTCCGGCAGCGATTGTCCCCGTAACGCAAAAGAAAACCGGGTGCTCTGCAGAAGCTAATCTTGTACTCTCTGAACAAATTGCGTAGCCATCCATTGCAGATGTGTCGAACTCTGGTGTTGAGATGGGACTGTAGTGATCGCATGCCGAGACGCGTCCGACTGCCTCGTCCAACGAGACCAACTCAATTCTGTCCGACTCATCTTGACCTTCTCTGATCTTAATGGCAGCCTGGTGTAGCTTTGAGAGCGCGGAGTCATATGCTATGGTCATTTTCAGTGTCGATGTTGTCGAAGTGATAGGCCTCGTTCCGCCGATAGGTTCGGTCGGCAGCGCTGACTATCCATGACTTCTGAGCGCCGGAGATGCATTATAGCAATGCGGATCAGAATATTCGAACTAAATACGCTAACAAATCTTTGACATGTAACTCGTCAGTAGAACTGCTATTTATCACGGAAACAGTCATTTGCGTCACTAATAACGTCAGGCTAGCATCATCCTGTCAACATGGCCATCGGCGATGCCATCTTGACGAATTATGCTCAGTACCAATATGTCGGTAAGGCCCAGTCACTTTCGTCGCATTAATAATGTTTTGGGGAGAGCTGCGACCGCCCAGGTATTCTCAATGATTTATTTTGCCGTCCACTTGCCTCTTGTCCGATCACCCCTTAGTTGATGGACGACGTGAAGATGGATACGTGCAGCGAAGCTCCCTCTATATGCTCACGGGACTCGATTGAAGATATTTGGGGCCCGAGGACACCGTATGTTCATCAGTGGCCTACGAGGGTTGATCATGCTTGTGACGAGAAGCCGGAGAAATGGGTACAGAGTGCATGTGTGCTGTGCAGGTAAGAAACTGGCTACAGTCATGTTTGACAACTTTTCTAACAGAAGATATCTAGCAATGGATGTGGGCTCGACATTGGGGTTAAGGATGGCAAGGCCGTTGGTGTGAGAGGCCGTGCTACAGATCGCGTCAACAAAGGAAGACTCGGGCCAAAGGGACTCAATGGGTAAGTGTCGACATGCGGGGACCTTGTATTCATATAACTAATCTTCAATATTTAGTTGGAAGGCTATCAACAGCAAGGAGCGACTCACCCATCCCATGATCCGTCGAAACGGCAAGCTTGAGCGTGCAACTTGGGATGAGGCCATGGATCTCATTGTCAAAAAGTCAAAACAGCTCGTTGAGAAACTCACAGCCCATAGCATCGCTTTCTACACAAGTGGCCAGCTGTTCCTTGAAGAATACTATGTTCTTGCTTTGATCGGAAAAGCTGGACTGAACACGCTTCATATGTAAGTCCCCTACCACTGTTTGAAAGAGATCATATTCTGACGATAGTCAGGGACGGAAATACTAGGCTCTGTACTGCAACTGCCGCAGCTTCAATGAGAGAGTCATTTGGGTCCGATGGACAACCGGGATCTTACACTGACATCGACTATACTGACTGCCTCTTCATGGTAGGGCACAACATGGCAGCTACCCAAACTGTGCTTTGGTCAAGAGTTCTTGATCGACTGGCGGGCCCTACTCCCCCAAAGCTGATCGTCGTGGACCCTCGCTACAGTGAGAGTGCTTCCAAAGCCACACTTCACCTGGCCCCAAAGATTGGCACTAATCTTGTCTTACTGAACGGGATCCAGCATCTTATGTTCAAAAACGGCTGGATCAACAAAGACTACGTCTCAAAGCATGTCGTCGGTCTTCAAGACCTCAAAAGCACAGTTGAAGGCTACAACCCCGAGAGAGTTTCGGAAATCACTGGCGTCCCAGCAAGCAAGATCGAAGAAGCCGCTAGTATCCTCGGCCAAACACCAAGTCTTCTCTCTTCAGCTCTTCAGGGTGTCTATCAGTCGAACCAAGCTACAGCAAGTGCCTGCCAGATCAACAACATACATCTCCTTCGTGGTTTAATAGGCAAAGCAGGCAGTGGTATCTTTCAGATGAATGGCCAGCCAACTGCGCAGAATAACCGCGAGACTGGTTGCGATGGCGAGTTCCCTGGGTTCCGAAACCACCAGAACGCAAAGCACATGCAAGAACTTGCAGACCTGTGGAATATCAACAACATCCAGGTGCCGCACTGGAATGAACCTACTCATATCCATAACATGTTGACTTTTATGGAAAAGGGCTCTATTCGAATGGTTTGGGTCTCTGGGACGAATCCCCTCGTCAGCTTGCCCAACCTTCCTAAAGTCAGGGATATCTTTACTCAGTCAGAGCTGTTCCTCATCTGCCAGGATATCTACATGACGGAAACAGCTTCCATCGCCGATGTTGTTCTTCCAGCTGCCCAGTGGGGCGAGAAGACAGGATGCTTTACAAACGTTGATAGAACAGTGCATTTGTCTCACAAAGCCGTCGAACCACCAGGAGAGGCGAAGCCAGATCTTGAAATCTTCCTTGACTACAGCCGTCGCATGGGCTTCAAGAACAAAGAACACGGGCCTCTCACTCCGTGGACAGAGCCAGAACAAGTCTTTGAGGCATGGAAACGTCTATCTGCAGGCAGGCCTTGTGATTACACTGGCATGTCTTATGCGAAACTCACAGGCGGCTCTGGTATTCAATGGCCTTGTAATGACCAGTACCCCGTTGGCAAAGAGCGACTCTTCGACGACGGTGTTTTCTTCACGGATATAGACTACTGCGAAAGCTATGGTCATGATCTACAAACTGGCGTTCCATACTCTGAGGAATACTACAAAGAGCTCAGACCAGCTGGCCGTGCAATCCTCAAGGCGTGCGACTACGTACCTCCATACGAAGATCCAGACGAAGAATATCCTCTGAGGCTGTCAACGGGACGGAATGTGTATCATTTCCATACTAGGACCAAGACAGGGAGAACTGCACTGCAGAAGGCGTGCCCCGAACCTGAGATTCGGATCTCTGAGAAGGATGCTGAGAAATTTGATGTGAAAACTGGCGACATGGTCATAATAAAGTCCAGACGGGGTGAGATCGAGATGAAGGTTAAAGTCGGCAAGATTTCACAAGGCCAGGCATTCATCCCCTTTCATTTTGGGTATTGGGACACAAAGGATAAGAGAGCACGAGCCGCAAATGAGCTTACAATCAGTATGTCCCTTTTACCCAAATCCTGAGATCTCTACTGACAACACTAGCTGAATGGGACCCCATATCTAAACAGCCAACCTTTAAATCCGGTGCAATTTCTATCACGAAAGTCCCAGATGATCGTCCAATCGCAATGGAACGGCAATCCGAGGCCTTATCAAAAGCATCAAAGAACGATGCCACGACTTCAAATATCACTGAAAACGATCTCAGCAATCGTGAGCGTCAACTAGAGACTTGGTTAGGCGAAACCTACGAATCAATCCTCCTCCTACGTGACATCACGGAACAATTACTGGACCATCTAGTAGCCGACTCAGAAGCTCACTCCGGCGTTCGTATCCTGATCCAAATCACCAAAGACACAGCCAAGCGCCTGAAAGCGCATGTTGATAAATTCGGCGAGAATCAAGCCCGTGGTAGACACGCTGCTCATACACTGCGCGACTCATTGTTCCCCAAGAGCGATGATACACCAAATCAGCTCCAAGTGTTAGAAGCACTGCGAAGTCTGCAGGTGTATTTAGCTCATTTACGCGTTGGACTCGAAGCGCTGAACCCTGTTAGTCAAGCGATATGGGATGAGGAATTCTTTCAAGCGGTTCTGTATGCTATTTCGCAGGTTAAGAGGATGCAGGATTGGGTGACGACGCAGATCAAGGTTAGGGCTCCTCAGGCGCTTTTAGTGCCGTGCAAAGTCGATTAGTTATCCTGATTTACACACTTAAGGGCTTTAGTGTATGGCAATGATGCGGGTGTAAGGATTCTATGAGGTCAGGCTAGTTCATGATAGCGGTCATATGGTGACGACATGGTAAATATGGGTCATGGACCCGAAGCCAAGGCGCTGGGTCATTCTTCTTTCTGCCATAACAAGAGTCTTGGTATTCCTCTACTTCCAGTGTCATTTAATACCATTCATATCATTATTCTATCTCCAGGCAACATGTCTTCAGTCTCAGAACCTCTACCTATTGCTCAGCCTGCGGGCATAAATCAGCAAGGATATACTCCCGAGTCCATGGAAATGGTTCAACCTCGAGCAGACCAACTTACCGGTATGTTCTTTTTTTTTTTTTTTTTGGCGATATCACAAGTTTAGAGTGCCATAAGAGCTAATAATTCACTCGTTTAGATGAACATCAGCTTCAAGGAAATCCGGAACCTGAGCTCAGTCTAAGAGGCGGTGAAGACTGTGACGGCTGGTGTCGTGGGCGGTTCTGCTTTATTATTCCCTGCCCCATACCTATCAAGTGTTGCTTCATTCCCCTATGATCGGATGCCTTGGCTCTTTCACCTTTCTTCCTTTTTTTTAATTTATGCCGGGATAGTTCATACTGTTCTCAATTTCACGACTTGAGCTCTATATCTTGAGCAGTATTTTCATCATTACCTAGCTTCGTACTTCACTGGGTTGTGTATACTTGACTTAATTCACAATACTTTTAACCATTATCTTTGCCATCGACACGCCTTTTCAAGCTATCAAGTATAGACATGATTGGCAAAAGGCTGATGTGTCGTATCTACTGATCTACCAACAATCTGACAGGGATCCAAGGCGTCTTTCCGATTCGCTATCCCGACTCCATTTTAGGCGCCGATACGCAGTAAGCCTGATCTGCCAAAAATCGTGGAGAAGAAGACGTGAGTGCTCATATTCTCGCAGGTCATCTCTTGGTTACAATGATCCAGAATGGCATCGCCTTTCTTGTACCTCCCCTTACATGGTGACAAGATCCGCGTTCTCAAGATCGAGCCCGCTGAGGAAATAACCAGCACTACGGAGCGGAATCCAATAATATGCTCACTTGAACATGTTTCTTTGCCAGCGACAGGACAAGAGCCACCCTCCCAACAATTCAGAGGGGGCGGAAGAGCGTGGCCTGAGCTTTGTGTTACACCCGACACCGATGCGCTCTTCAAGAGCGGCAAAGATCCGCATACCAGCGAAGGCAACGCACCACCTACGACGGGAAAAGTACTCGCTGCTGAAGATGAACTACCGTGGCGATACGAATGGGGTGATTTTATCGCTTTGTCATATGTATGGGGGTATCCAAAGAGAAAAGAGGGAGAGCCTCCGTATCTCATCACGGTCGACGGCGTTGCTTTTGAAGTTGGACCAAATTTGTACTTTGCTCTGACGCAACTGTGTCAAAGTGCGAGAATTCGACAAGGGTTCAAAGTCTGGATCGATGCAATCTGTATCAATCAGGCTGATCTTAACGAGCGCAGTCAGCAGGTCACTCGAATGCGTGATATTTACCAGTCAGCGTGGCAGGTGGTCATATGGCTCGGCCCAACAGAGCATGATAGCTCACTAGCTATATCTGCGCTGTACTGGCTAGCCCGTGAGTCAGAGCGACCGAAACCGATGGACAGTTTCTACTTCGAAGAGTTCTCGGTTGACTTGCGGCCTCTGGTCATTATATGGCCCAGATACAAAAGCTCGATGAAGAAGGATGTTTACAGAGCGCTATTCCACTTCTTCACAAGGCCATACTGGCGCCGGATGTGGATAGTTCAAGAAGTCGCAATGGGCAACATGAACAGTCCTGTGCTTTGCGGCAAAGCATGTATCTCGTGGAATGACCTCTACAAAGCTGTCGGCATAATAGCTGCCGATGAGTCAAGATTTGGTCGTGAGATTCTCGAAACTGTTCAACCACGGATTTTACCAGCATGGTCGTTTGAGTTTGCCCGAGATAGACTTCTCCATGAAAGAACTTGGGCGCCGGAGCGAATGTGGAAGATTCATCAGACCATGACAAAGATCCAAAACAGCCAGAAGGTTACCTCTACATCAACTGAATGGGGAGAGGTTGTACAAGCACTGAACCTTGCGCGTGATGCCCTCGTTACGGAAGAGAAGGATAGGGTCTATGGTATTCTTGGTATTAAAGCCATCGCTGATAGGGTTCATATCCAGCCGGATTACAAACTCTCACTATCAACTATTTATACCAACTTTGCGGAGGAGCTTTTGTCGAAAGGAGACCTGAACATTCTCCGCTTAGCTTCTGGTCACGGTGGGTATGTTCCGTTCAAGAGAACCTCGGATAGTCTGCCTTCACCAGTGCGAACCCGTTCTATCGCACCAGTCTTATTATCCATACTTGATACTGTAACGAGGCTACAAGGCAAGGCTCCTGTGGGGACACTTTGCGAGCATAACCTTCCCTCCTGGGCGGTATGTTGGTCCTGCTCGCCTGCACCAATGGCACAGCTTCGAGGAATGTACCGTGCGGACAGAAATCTTGGTATGACGATTTCAAGGCCAGCAATTGCACATATGGCTCTCACTGTGCAGGGTATCGTTATAGATACCATCACTTCATTGAGCGCTTTTCACATCGACGAATGCAATGACCGCTATCCTGACAACACTTTTGCCGCGAACTGCAGTATCTACGGAGATCTAGAAGCTACAAGGGTGGCGCTCTGGCGAACCATAGTGGCTGATACAGTTGCAGAAGAGAGTGGAATGGCACCAGAGAGCTACTCGTGGCTTCTTGATCGCAAGCTATGGCAAAGAGGGATTGCTGGTGTATACACATATGGATTCGGACTAAATGACTTGATGGCCCGAAATCAGCATCTTCTTCTATGCGGTTATACATTGGAGCAGTTGATATTTGGGCACAACAAATGGCTTACGAAATTAAGGATGACTATTGGTGACAATTACTATAATTCGACTGAGACGCAGCGGGAGGCTTTGTCGTGGGCGATTAATGCGATGGCGTGGAGGAGGCTGTTCGCGACGAAGAGTGGCAGGATGGGATTGGGAACTTGTGCGGCTGAGGTTAACGACAAGATTGTCCTTTTGAAGGGTTGCAATACACCACTTATACTGAGAGAATCCAACGGCGGTTGGAAGCTTATAGGGGAGTGTTATACGCACGGCGTTATGTACGGCGAGGTAACAGCCAAGGACGATGAGCTTGTAGATATCACGATTTATTAACGACCAGTAGCATAATGAGTATCATGAACATATCTATGTAAGTCTAGCGCCCCAATGTATTCTATCACCACTGAAAGCTCTCCTCAAAATACTCTACCCCCATGACTCCATTTCGTAACAAATCAGCAACCGTCTTTCTCGCATCATCCGCCATCTGCGCCGGTCCACATGCAACAATGGCAAGGCTCTCGCCTAATACCTCTTCACTTCTCCTCCTCACCACATCCGAAGCGTCTATCCTGCCGTTTCGCAGCGTAACCTGCGATGGCCACTCACTTAGTTCATCTTGAGGCGTATGTGTCGTAAGATGTATCTCAACGCTAAGATTCGCACTACCCAGTGCATCAGCGATGTCTGTTTGCAGTACATCGAGTGCGAAAGCGGGCTCGCGAACAGCCCAGTGGATTTTCACAGATCGAGGGGCTGTTGGGCCGGTGAGGAGTTGGAGATATGACAGAGGAACGACGATGCCGCTTCCACCGACTATAAAAGTTACATTGTCGAAGAGGTGGAGGGGACGAGTATGTCCGTATGGGCCGTCGATGAGGACTCGTTGAGCAACGTTTTTGGGCCAGACTGCTGATGCGGCGTCGCGGAGTCTGGAGGTGAAGCCATCGTATGGACGGATCAAAAATGTCATTGTGCGAGAGTCGCTGAGTATATCCATTGAGTCAACGGGATCCGAGCTTTGCTCAGCAACAGTGCCGTCGAGCAGAGGAAGTTGCTCGTCAAGGAGCTTTGAGCCACGTTCCCCTTCATCTCTTACCATTGCCACTGTAAAGGGGTGACTTTCCCAGCATCGAGGTCCGTTGAGAACGTGGATGTAGTAGAAAGTTCCAGGCGCTGGCTTGTACAGACTGCTTGACCACGGAACGACAAGTCTAACAATGTTGGAGGATGGATGGTAAATGGAAGTGGCCCAGGTATCCCAGAGCTTCGGGTTGAAGGCTGCAATTCGAAGAGCGCGGATGACGCGGTCGCCGACCCAGATGAAGCAGGGGATCCAGAAAAATACGTCGTATTCGCCTTGGAAGATGGAGACGTGGCTGATTTGTTAGACAAGAGTGGGAGTGATGGGAGGGCTAGACTTACGCAAGCATTGTGATGAGGAGGATGATTGACATGATGATGTGTACTACCAAGAATAGTTCGTACTGCTGACGGCGAATCCAATAGAAGGATGCTCCGACGAGAAGGGACATGACGATAGTTGCCTGGGCATGTCAGATAAGATCGCGAAGCCGACACGGGGGACAACATACCACTTCGCCAACCCACCAGAACATGTAGTTCCACCAGAACAGATAATACTCCCAGCCTCCCTCTAGTACAAAGTTAGCATGCCAGTAGGAGTCTAAGTCACGGTATTGACGAACCTAAAACGATCAACCAGGTATAGCCAATGGAGTGGACGATCGCTTGAAGAGTTGCAATTCGCGCAATCCAGCGATGAAAGTTGTTATATGTTGCAAAGTCCCAACCAGTCAGCCACATGAGGAGATTATTCCTCATACCAAAGAGCCAAATTACTGGGAAGTTGGCCCACGATATGATACCCGTGCGGTCCGAGACATAACGAAGAAGCTGTTTCGCAGTCGATGGAAAGCTGTAGCAATGTGAGTCTTAAGCAATGTGGCCCAAAGGTTATTTGTACTTACTACATATTGACTGGTACGATCCTATATCCGAGAACGCTCAAAGCGATGTTGAGAAGCAGGAAAGCAAAAAGAGTCCAAGACTGTATTTGAGGAGGTACTGTTCCCCAGCCGACTTTCTGCGCGCATCGGTCTCCGGGAAAAGCCGGGACTGTGATTCGGTTGAGTGCCCAATTGTAAAGATTCCAGAGTCGACCGCCTGATCTTGAAGAATAGCTGCGAACCAACTGTAGGTTGGCGATATAAAGGATGGCATGGTTCAAGACGCCGATAGCTACGACGACGATCCAGAAGGTGATCATGGCGCGCCTATCAATGTTTAGCAATCTTGCTGACACCCTTGAAGGTTTTCCTACCCGTAGACATCATGGTAAGTGTACGTATACGCAACAGAGTCCTGCATCACAATCAGTCCCGTTTAACTTTCACTCTCGAGTCTCAGATGACCTACCAAAGTATCCCACCAGATCCCAAACCAATGCTCAGAAGGCACGACAACCTCTCTAAACAAAACCCCCTCATCCGTCTCATTCTGCTCAAACCTCCTCACCCTCTCAACATCCTCAGCTGTATAATTCGAAATCACGTCAAACGGCGGTAAAACAATATGCGCCTTCTCCCGACACGTCTCATTATACGACCCCAGCCCTACCTCTACCGCTCCAGGCGTGCAATACACATCAAGACACAGATACAGCGATAATATCGCTCTGGGGCTGTAGCAGGTTCTCGTAAATCCCGTTTGGTTCCGGAGCACGTCGTCGAAATGCACGGGCTTTAGGCACGCGAAACACGCGTCATAGCATACCCGCTCAGGAGATCTGTCCTCGGCAGCAAGGGAAAGCGTCCATAGTGAGATGTTGATGAGCAGCGCGCTCAAAGGAGCTGCGAATTTCATGGTGCCGCTGTTGGGGCTGAATTAAAGATGAGGAGGGGCAGGGGTTTAAATAAGTTGAGCAGTTTATCAGATCTAAAACCTTGATCAGATAAGAGCAAAAGATCACGTGTGATGGTGGGGCTTGGACACTCCCCACAGAACCTTGATCCTAAGTGACAAAAAGACTTAGGTGATTTTAGTCTAAGCTTAGGGTATCCTATACTAAATTTATTTTAGTACCCTCCTTTTACACCTTGAGTTTCTTGCCCCCTAAGGCCATGATCCGATTTTGCCCACTACACTACACCCATTAGGAATAGCTTCGTTTACTCTTTTTAATGAGTTTCAGCCAGCCCAATTGCCTAACTCAAGCAAATCTTCAAAATGCACTCCATGAACAAGCTTCACTTACTCCGTACTGGAAACCAGAATCATATGTGCTCGGTACAAAAAGTCAAGCATACTTACATCTTGCGCAAGGTTTGCCTGGGCATATATAGACTTTACGTCACAGGTCTCAAATGCAAGGGAAGCTTCTAGCTCACCATTTAGATATCTTCCCAAAGTTTCCGTCCAATTACTACCGTGGAAGTCCCAAAGTAAATCCTAAAAGATGACCCATTCGTCTGATCAAAGTTAGTGTTTACACACAAAAGTGTAATGCAAAAAGCCCACCCAGTGGCTCTATAAATAATGCTAGACACGACATCTCCCTCGTCCTCTTTTCACCTGATGTTCTATGCCTCCCTAGAAATCGCCATGAAGGGCATCGAGCAATGTTTCAGGGTCCAGCATCATCACTTGTTGCCCTGGGCTCGACGACAGCTAAATCGTCTTCGACCCAAGGCTGACACATCCCGGCTTCCTTTATTTCACAATAACGAATCAACGGCTTGTCAACCATCTACATCCGAGCATGCAGAGACAACGGTGTCTCTTCAGCCCCCAGAGCCTCAGCGTTCCCCGATGCAGACTTCATCGCTGCTGCGCCTCCCACGAGAATTACTACTTCAAATCATGGCCCTTTTGCCGCACAGTTCTCTTTATATGATCCACCAAACCTGTGGCGTCTTTCGTCATCTGTTAGGCCGATCTGAATTCAAGCCGTTTCGACTGGAAATGCTGCGGAGTAACGAAGAAGAATACTGCATTACAAAAGCCGGATTCGACCAGCTGTATATAGTCAAAAGGCTGCTCCTACGCAGATCCCTGTGCGGTCCTTGCGGCGAACTCTTCGACTCTGGCAAGCTCAAAGAAAAGCTTAAAGCGCTGTGGGAACCAGTTCCATGTACTGCATGCAACGCACTCCATCCAGAGCTTTTATTCCCTCAAGGTCGGCGAACAGAAAATCGTTGTGTCGGGCGACTTGGTCATTTTGCTGTTTGCAAGCATCTCAAAATCTCAGGCAGGCTGCAAGAAATGTCATGGGTAAAGGCAATGGAGCGAGAGGATGAATTGATCACGTGTGACCATCCTGATCATATTTCAGTCTACAGCAAGCATGGCCCTCCAGTCCGCGAAAGGTATCGTGGTTTACCAAGACGCAACATATTTCAGCCACGTTTCAGATCTATTTCTACTGCTGCAGGTGTGCAAGGCGAATACTTCAGGTCTTTTCCCATGATCAAGATTCATCGCCAACAAGATCTCGACATCGGGAAATTGAGGTCGTTCTTATTCAAACAACTACAAGAATTAGACGGCGATGGGCTATGTCAACATGCCTCTGGTCAACTCGAAGCTATCGCATCTTCTATAGCCCTAGACAAACCTCGCTGTTCTTTCAACTTATGGAACAGATGCTATGACTATAGATGCCCTGACTGCAGCTACGTTTGTCGTCAGTGTGGAGCACGATACTGCTGGGTTTATGAGAAAGACTGTGTCGTACTTCGCGTTTGGATGCAGATGGCTTATGATGCCCCAGATTCCATAAACTGGCTCTCAAACCTCTGTTTCGATACTGATAAGCACCCTATTCTCAATAATAGTACCGAAAATGTATTATGGTGCTCCAGTCCGGGTTGTGGTACAGGCTGTGGGGAACGATGGTTATTGATGGTGGAAATTTTCAAGAGGCACACGGTGCCCCAACTCTTCCACGACTTTGCGCTTTCGTCTCGTTACATGATTTCCATAGACAAGTTGCCTCTCACACTGGAATATCAGATTTTTCGACATGTAGCGTATTGGCCTCGATTAAACAGAAGATATTGGGGTTAATCCTTATAGCATCCCTTAGCTGTCCCTCGGCAGACTTTGGGCAATATGTGATGGGGGGTCACTTATAAGATCAAGTATTCTGGCATTTGCATTGAGGTAGTTTTCCGTTGTAGGATAAGGAATAAATATAATCTCAGTTTACAAGAAAGGCATATACGCTAAATCTATATACACATAATCATCCAAGACGTGGTTTAACCAGAGTACTCAGAGTAAAAGCAGCTAGTAGGGTGCTCAATCTCAGCAACACGGGCGTTGAAGCCAAGACATTCGGCGTCAGTGTTTCCAGGGTGAGTGGCTCCAGTAGCAATCCAAACAGTCCAAGAACCATCAGGGCCGTCACGACAGGCAGTGAAGCCGCTAGCGTTGTCGAAGTTGAGGTTGCCAGACTTGTCGATCTTCCAACCCTTTGTCTCGAACGAGTCGGGGAGCGGGTTCTTGGTGACAGTAGCGTACTGAAGAACACCTTGGCCTATTGCTTTTGTTAATTACTATTCAAAAGACTATCAATTGGTGTTGACTTACCCATTCCGGAGCGATCAGTGTAAGCGCGCTGCTGCTTCTTGCCGGTGTTGTAGAGGAAAAGTTCACCCTCGCTCAGACGGAAGACAGCTGATCCATCAGACTTGCCAGAGCAGGTAGCGTCCTGCTTATCCTTGGGAAGGCCAAGCAAGAAGCCGTTCTCAGTGGCGCTGAAGTGTGTGAAGTGGATAGGGCTGCCGGAGCGCAGAGCGACGAGGCCGAAGGTCTTGGGGGCGGGAGAGTTGCCGGTCTTGGGGGGGCCGGTCTTGGTGCACTCCTCTGCAGGGGCGGCGGCAGCGAGGCCGAGGAGAGAGGCGGCAAAGAGAGTCTTGAACTGCATTTTGATTGATGCTTGTTGTTTGGATGTTGGATGTTCGGGTGGATTGGATGTTTTGGATGGATTGGGGTGAGAATGGTAGGTAGAAGTGCTTGGGGTGAAGGACTTATATAAATGTGAATACGAGGTCCCAAGGGATCTTCAGTTGATCTTTTGACGAATGAGGAGTGCAACGGCAGTTATTGACATCATTTCAATGGAGGAGGGATGACCCCTGTCGTAAACTTGTCCCTTTAATGTCACCTACCGTTACATCCAATTACATACAAACTCTCGGGTCTTTCGGGCTGTTTCACATAGAAATTCTTCCGCCAGAAAATTAGGCCTCAATCTAAATGACAAAAAGGTTTAGGTAGCTTTTAGCCTAATTATTTTTGGCACCTCTTTTTGCGGCCAGAGGCTAGCTGAAAATAACAACATCGCCACTTCACTGCCTCCCCGATACGAGATCGAGAACACATGATGGGTTTCCATCACGTAAAGCACGGCATATGTGCCGAGGATCGCCTGTAACACACCAGTAAAATATCCCTGCATTGAACAAACAGAACAAACCAGATGCTGCTATGGGCTATTAATACCCACTGACGTAGGCCGAGATCTATGCAAGATCCACTAACTACGGCTAGCGGAATGGAAGCGAATGAGGGATCATTTGCCTACCGACCGTCATGGCATTGCTGGTAAGTCAGCTGAGATGCTTTTATTTCTCCAGTTTCTGAGACTGATTCTAGAATGCATTTCGCGGGTGGTCTAACAGTGTCGCATGAATTCATTTCATCGCTAAACTCTAATCCAAATGAGGCGCTGATCTGATTTTCGACCACGTCACACAGAGACTAGCCTATGCACAGTTTAAAAATAGAAACCATCATGCATTTCATTCTATCTACCGATGCACAAAAAGTCCAGCCTTCGTATTTCCTCACCGTTCGGCCTCAACAAAACAGCAACATTCTAACCTGACCGCTGATTCTTGGCCAATTCCTCAATAGTCTTTTCAAAATCCTCTGGCTCCCTTCCCAAAATCTCTTTCATCGTGTTTGTCACACCAGCTGTTTCTCCAGCGCGGATGGCGTCCCATGCTGTCGCCCACGTCCTCGCTTTCTCCTCTGTTCCAAAGTATTCTTTGATTTGAGGGAGGTTGATATACTCGTCCACGCTGATTTCTTGGATCTTAAAGTCTTTTCCTGCGGCGCGCGATAGGACTTCGACGGTCTCTGCTAATGTCCAGGATTTGGGACCCGTTAGAGTGACGATCTGGTTGGTGTATTTGAATGAGAGTGGTGATTTAGCGTATGAAGCGATGAGACGGGCAGTCGCTTCTCCAAGTTCATCTCTCTTGACCCAGCTAACCCCAGGTCCACTTCCATCGTGAGGGATGAGAACTTTGGATGGCGGGTTCTTGAGGTCGAGGAATGAAGTGTAGATTGGGAATGACTCGCTGTAAAGACCCTCACGGATACTCGTCCACGTAAATCCCTCCGTAGCACTCGCAATCTCTCGCAGATGCGCCTCACTGTCAAGATGAGCACCCATGACTTCAGCCTTGGTAGTACTCTCACCAATCGACGCAAACCCAAGCGACGAGTAGAAAACATGCTTCACTCCAGCTTTAACCGCTGCATCGAGTGCTTTAGTGTGCACCTTCGTCCTGTATTCGTGAACATGGCTGGGATACGAGATCAAGAAGAGGACATTAATCCCTGCAAACGCAGCCTCGAGCTCTTCAGCGCTAGACTCGTAAGAAGCCTGACCAACGGTGGTTCCATTCTCCACGTATTTCTTGGGAACCTTTTCGGGGTAGCGATTGATGAGCGTGACTTTGTCGTTTGGGACTTGGGAGAGAAGATGAGTGTATGTGCTGGTGCCAAGGGCTCCAGAAGCGGGGAAGATTCCGATTTGCGTCATGTTGAACCTCGTATTTAATCCCGATGACGATGGAGTTAATTGGTAGTGGTGGAATAATTGCAATCTTGTATTGAAGTGAGGAGTTAAATATCATATTTTATTTAGCTATCATGGAAATCCGTGGAGGTCATTCTGACTAATCGACATGCTCAATATGACGTGATGCCATCCACTCCGAGGTCTCCATGGAGTTTCTCACTAAATACTACCCTATTGCCCAAACAGTTCTAGGCCTTGTTATCAGTTCTCTTAAGCTTAACGTAATTGTACCATATCTCCAACTTGAAGTCTGCAAACTTTGTGACAAATTCCTCAACGGTGATGTTGATGAACTCTTCAAGGAATGCTTCCCCTCCATCCCAATCTTGACCTCGTGACCTCTTCAGAACATCCACCCAGAACCAACCTGAAGCTGAAACAACATTGTTAATGGCGGTTTGAGCATATTCCTTCAGAGCTTCGTCTTTCTCACTCTCATTGGCCTTGATCTTGTCCTGGTAAACCTGCCAGGCTGGCTGGACAATAAGCTTCGACTCTAGAGACTCCACCTCCCATAGCGGTGCGACTGCCTCATCCTTCAAAGCCGCTTCAACCTCTTTGGGAGTACGCTCGTGACCTGGGAACAGTGCCATCTGCATCAGTTCAGGCAATGCCAGCTTCCCCTCACCGACCATTCTCATCAACCCAGCTTGAAGGACTTGGGAGCCTGGCTTTGAAGGCGTACTCTCCCCTTCAGGCGCTTGCCCTCCGATAGCAGCAATTAAATACCCTCCGCTTCGAGTTTCTTTGGCCCTGAGCTTCAGTAGCTTGATGAGGTCTGTATGAGCAGCTGTAGCGAGTGCCTTGTGACGAGCAACTGCGAATTCAGCATGCGATGCTGTTGCGTCGAGACTAACAGAAGGGACATTCTCGAGGTAATTGAAAGACGACCAGGAGAAGCCAATATCGGCTTGGCCCGTTGGGACTACCTGCTGATAGAATCCCAGTGGAACAAGACTTGGCATGATCTGGATCTTGCTGTCTTGGTTGGTAAAGTTGTCCGAGACGGTCTTTGCTAGGGTTCCAAAGTCGTTGAACGGAGTGTCCTCGAAGACGAGAGAAGCAATGGCACCATCAGGCAAAGTTGAAATGGCTTTCTTGATAGGTTCAATCCTCGAGAACGTTAGTGAGTAGGTGTAAAGTTGGGTCTTCAGGCTTACGAGTTAGCGCCCTGGGCGGCTCCGTAGTCAACGACTACCAAATTGTCTCCTACCAGAAGTCAGCATCATTTCCGCTAGTATTAGATGACCCTTGGATATTGCTTACTGTCTGGAAAGCTGGGGATCAAATCAAGACCAGCCTTCATAACCGCATTCTGAATTTCGGAGCGTTCATTGTAGTGCTTATCGCGCATAGCGATGCGGACAGGAGTCTGATTTGAAGCCATGCTTAGATCACAATATCAAACTGATACCGCCAGTGCAAGCCTTTCAGAACAATATACGAGGCATTGTCTCTTTTTATACTTATTCCAATTCCTTCGGACTCGGACTTCGTTGATGCGAAAAGTCACACGAATAAGCACTACGCATGCAACCCCGCTGCTTACCCTCCTTGTCACACGAATCACCCATCATCATTCCCAAGATCTCAAACAGAAAGGAACAAGATTGTGAATCCTTCGAAAGGATCGGCACTGATTGGATGTCTCGCCATTCGGGGAGCAGTCGAGTCGAATTTTCGCTCGTGAGAAGTGAAATGCAGGTTGCGTGGCCCAATGGCAAGGCGTCCGAGAGTGGATCGGAAGATTCTGGGTTCGATTCCCGGCGTAGCCGTGATCAAAGACACGGGAAAATATCTGATTCAAGGACCTGACTAGACTCACTGTTTTCTTTTACTTTATTTTTTTTATACTTGGGCCTGATTTGATTTGCAGGGTGAGGAGTTATTAATTTTGATACATGGTGCGAGCAATGTTAAAGTGAAGCTGGTCGCATTCTCAGAGGCTGTTATTGTTTCGGCATAAATCACACTACAGGCTCGTAATCTTTCAGCCTCATAAATGAGAATCTTATCATTTGGCTATCGGGCTGACAAAACTTCTCTTGTTGTCATAGACGTATCTCGGCTCACGGCCCTGGCTCCCTTTCATTCCATTCCCTAATGTCTACTACCCATAGCGTCTTCCCAATGTGCAAGACCCCTAGAAGAGATCGTCAGTAAGTAGAGCATATAACAATAAAAATTTGTATCACTCCAACCTCGATCTCAACAAGACTTACTTACGCCTTATTTGGCAGGAACATTCTAGGCCGTAGTACTATTCTTTTCAAGTCCGGGTGGGTTGCAGCATTTTATAGCTTCATCAATCCGTTCTCTACTTTTCTTCGAGATTTCAGCTTTGGGTTTGACTTGCGTGCCTTTGAGTTCCTCGATGCAGTTCTTTCCGGTTTTACTCAATTTGCCCTCAAGCTTCTTGCAGCATTCTTCAGTCATACGCCTGTTGGGTTTCCCTTTCTTGCTGGAGCATCTCCATCTTATAGTCTCTCCCCTGAATTAAACTTTTAGCCACAAGTCTCAACTGCGAGTAACATATCTAACTCACCTCCGTCTGCATGCTTCTCCTGAAGAGAGAAGAGTAATGAAGACCAAGATCATTAGCAAGAACTTCATCTTTGGTCAACAAAGTCGGGGCTGGGTTTGAAGATGGGGTATGTGGATGGAAGCGTGATGCTTTAGTAATGAACTCTGAGTGACAATTTTGTGGGTGCTGTTATACTGCCTGAACAAGGTTTGGGAGAGTGTTGTTCTGATTCGATAGCCCTGACAGCTGATGCTAATGTCGTGCGCTTGAGTGACGTGAATCGGCCCCTTTAGTAGTTTACGTTCTGAACAACGGATTCGAAGTCAATGGCCAGTGAAGTCGCGCAATCAGACCACTAGGGTGTCACGATGAGTCATGATACGACACTCATCGCGTCCTTGATTGGTATTGACAGCAAGGATAAATAACCTTATAGCCACTGATCAGCCAAGTAGACAGTACAAAAATATAACCTTGTTGGTTTGAGTGGAGGTAAGAGAATTAAACATAGATAATAGCCAATGGCTGAAATACAAGTAAAACCTGTAAATGTCTGTAAGATGTTTCTGTATAGCCGATCTTGATTCAGGAGTTCTCATGCACTGAGAAGCCAATATTTAGATAGCTTCAAAAATAACAGGCGTTATAATCGGTAATCTATCAAGTGTTGCGTAATCTTGCTGTAATCAGGTTTTGAGGCTGAGGAGTAAAAGGCACAAAGATACAATACAAATTAACACAAAGGCAACTAAGTTCTCTCTGCTGTTCTAAACTCTCAGCCACAAGTCTCTACTGCAAATAACACATCACATAATACAAGACGTCATACACTGCGCCAAAGAGTACTACCTTATGCGCAGAGGAGAAGATACTTGGTCCGACGAAACTTGCCTAGAATACTTCACAAATCCAGATTTACCCCAATTCATTATTCCCAAGGCGTGCGTTGAGGATCTTGAAGCCTTGCCATCTCCAACAACAGCCGGTAAACATACAGGCCCATGTCGACTTCGCGAAACGCTCTGGCATGCCATTGTCGGCCTCGCTCTGCGATTTGCCTCGCGACCTCTCTTCCAGATGCAGTCGAGGTGAGATAAAACACTAGCTCCGGGAGCTCTTCCATACTTTGACTGATAGGTACATAGTGCAGCCAAGGTATTAGTCGATCGTCGTGCCATTCTTGGAATAATGTCTGCTTCATTGGCACTGACTTGGAAGCAAGTAGCTTGTAATAACAGCCGCTAATACCGTTGCCGTCTATATCAAAGGTAAGTGCAGACTTGAGGGCTTTGTCTTTATCTACCCAGGATTTGGTGTCGAAATAGGCATCTTGGTCCTTACAAGCTTTTCTATGGCATTGGAAGATGCGGGTGAAGGTGACGTCAAACAGTCTTCCATTTAGAAAAGAAGATTTGACTTTCTGCACGACACCACCTTTCGTCCTCAGGTAATGATAAGATTTGTTCGTTCTCAAATTTTGCACGAGTTTGACAAATCGTTGTCGATGGAAGAGCTGCCAATGGGTATCAAGCGCGAAGCCCCCAGTAGTTGAGCCGGCCCAGTAGAGACTGTCTCTTTTCCGGCCCCAATCAACATCTCTTAACTCGTTGTAAATGAACTCTTGCTCGGTATACGCTGGGCTCGGAATGAGAATGTCACTCATTGCGGATAGTTTGCCGGTTGAGAAGATAGGAACCAGGCCATGGATTGGGCGAAACGAGACGGGGCTCATCATGAAACCATGTGAGGCGCTGTATTCTGGGTGTTGGCAAAGATCTTGGGCTGAGGAGATATTGGTCACGAATGGTAGGCCAAAGGTATTGATGTTGTCTTGGTCTTCTACTTCTCTCTCTTCAAGGCCACAGTTCTTGGTCATCAAGTCCCATATAGGTTGTCGGCTACGGTCTTCCACAGTTATCCTTCGATCCTGGGGGGAAGATGCTTCAGAAGAAGGCTGATAAATGACACGAGGTTCATCAATGTGGTTGACAAGAAATGTCACATCAGGAAGCCCAGTGAAATTGGCCAAGATGTTGTTGAACATGCGCGAGATATGCCTGTCAAAAGTACGATAGGAGTGACTGCATTTTCTTGTCGACGACGTGCCTGAGAATGTGCAAAGCCACAAATCGCTTCCAGGAAGGCTTTTCGCTTGATGCATGGCATCGAGAACCTGACTGCCGCTAAGCCTCCAGAACGGCGATATTGTCTGATACAAGGAGTCGAACTCATCGATCAATGGTGAATCATTAGAGCGCGCAGCGTCGTACCATTGCTTGAAGCCTGGTGGCGGCTCTATACCGTACTTTATCTGATAGTTATGCGACGCGGCCTCGAAGGTTGTGGATTGCCTTCTAGACCGGTTCTCGAACTCTTTCTGTGCTTTATTGTATAGGGCCATGACTGGATGTGGTGTCTCCATGGTGAAGGTAGGAGCGTCGGTTCGTGCGTGATAGATAGCCATAATATTGGCTACATAGGGTATTATCGGCAACATAACGCAGGCATACAAGAGTCGCGTGGGGCGTATCTGTCCGGGGACGTAACCAACAATCTGGCCAAAACAAAGCAAGGCACACACCGCGTTCAACAATGCTTGACTCTCAAATGTGAAATCGAACGGATCGCGCGTTGCTAGAAGACCAAATGTGGTCATCATAGTCGGAAGAGTCCATGACGTGTGACGAGCCTTGGCCTGGAAGTTAGAAATCCATAGATAATAGAGAGAGAATAGTTAACGTACAGCTCTGGCTGCACATCGCCAGGAAAGTGCCTTTACCAGTCCCAGAAGCAAAGCGTATAAGGGACTAGCTCGTGGAAGACCAAAGACAGATACTCTAGCAAGACTACCAACTAAAAGGAGTCCGGTCACTCTTGGTGCAAGGGAGGAAACATGCTCTTCGAAGGGATTCAGGTGACGTAAGAAGTGACCGCCATTTGGTCTTGATTGAAACGAACCATACGCAATGAAAGAGGCGCCAGTCAAAACTCCAGAAGGCACAAGTCCAGAGTGATTCCAGTCAATCAGACCGAAGGTCAAAAGAGCTGCAACGAGCGCTCCTATCCAGGACTTACTGGACAGGGGTGCTAACTTTGAAGTGTCCATGGTATCACGCCCCTGAGCGTTACGATTCAGGCCTCCCTCTGTCCAAAGGAGCAAGGGGGTCAAAACAGGCTATAGATTTCTGTTACCATCAGATTCTTTCAGGGCAAGCCATTGAACATACTAAGAGCTTGAAACTATTCGCCTCAGCTCGACATCCGGATACGATGGAAAGACAGCCCGCAACAGCCCACAGCGACAACGGTGAGGGAAGAGTATGCCGAGTCTCACGCCTGGTGGGTAGATCTACAAGGGCATGGTCTATCAAGCTATTGGCTCCAAACATCATCGGCAAGCATGCCCAACAGATAATCTCGGACAAGAGTTCATCCTCTCGGCGGAAGAGGTAACTTGTTGCTACTTCGAGAAGCAAAGCTACCGCAATTGAAGTTTGTGGGTTGCTGTGAAAGTCTCGTGGGGTGATCATCGTTGAAAAGGAATTCTGGAGAGAACTAAACTAGCTGTGTTCGTACATGCACAGATGAGCCAAATGACATTGTGAATTTGTATCAAAGAGTTTACAAAATGGCTCAGAGAACCAACGTTGGCTGTGGAACGGACTGAACAGCAAAGAGGTGTCATGTTGGATGTGCATTCCGCTCACGGCAACGAAATGCCGTGAGCATCCAATTACAGTGGTAGAAGGCTCGTATTACGGACGCTGTTGGTTCTGTCAAATGTCTGAAACTTCTAGCCCTCAAAAGTACTGAGTTGTGTTGGTTGAGTGCTTCTTGTTAGCCTCCACTCTATAGTCATAGCGGGTTAGAAGCACCAATAGGTGACTGCGGATGTCTCTAATTTGGGCTAAACTGTGTTGGTTGTACCCTGTAATTAAGAAGTGGTCTGACAAAAGCTTGAATACCTTCCTCTAAGGTACGGGCCGTATTAAGAAGTCCAATCAGATCCGCCTGTTGTACAGGGGCTATCAACCCATGCTGGTCCGGTTGGACCATTACCTCAAGATCCCAGTAACGCTTCTTTTTGCTGCTTGACTGAGTCTTTGGATATCACATTTGTCCATTACCGAAATAGCCGGACTGGAACATGCATCATGGGAAGGACATTTTGGCTTCCACTGGACCAGGTCTACAGGGTTCCGAAGGCCCTTTTAAGCTAAGGGGGAAGGCAATTTATCAAGTCCCTTAGCCTAGGCGGCTCATATAATAAACAGCTTAAGGCTACTTCGCGAAGTCTGATATCTATCACACTCAGGTTTCCTTCCCTTCAGTAATGCCGTACCCTGCTCTTTCAAAAACAGTAGCAGGAAGAAATGGTTTTCTTACAGGAAGAGGGCTTCTTGGTTGCGACGTTATGTAGTTCCCAAAGAGCAACCTCGAGTCTGATTGATGGCCGCAATATTAAGCTTTAGCTTAAAGGTCAGGTTTTGCGAGCCAAACCTTCAAAACCCTGTAGATTTGGTCCAATGCAAGCCAAAATGTCCGCCTCATGATGCTGTTTCCAGTCCGGTTATTTCGGCAATGAGCAAATATGATATGCAAGGATGTAGTTGAGAAGAAAAAAGAATGCTTGACTGGGACAATCCATATCGTCTTCGCGTATATGAGGGAAATTTGATGTCCGGCTTCTGGGCAGCTATTTTCTATCGGGATTTGCGTGCTAATACTGCAAAAGGCAGAGGACCCAAGTCTTTAGGTTCCTACCATAAATTCACCTTTCTCGTTGCTGAGATCTATGGACTAGAGTCACTGTTTTGTAACTTTGTAGCTGACTTACTGACAGAGGGGAAGAAGATCCAGATGCCTTGTCTATTATGAGTTGCTGAATAACTTTTGATAGCTATTACTGTCCGCCAGATGTAATTAGCATTTTTCATTTCAATATTCTTTTTTAACCTATAAACAATGAAATCTGACACTAAGACTAAGTTCTCTCTGCTGATTTAAGCTCTCAATGCCCTCAGAAGTTGGCTCTCCTTTTATCGAATCCCTTCCTCCCTAGCCACCTGGTCATCAGTATAACTATCTCTAACCTTCTCCAAATACTTATCAAATTTCCTTGAAATTCTAACGACATGCTCCAAATGCCGATACATCATTCTTTCACCCTTAAACTTGGCAAGTTGTCGCGCCGTCGTGATCACATTACGAATCTGTCGCCCGTTCATTTGCTCCTCTGCCAAATCCGCTAAATGGCGTTCAATGTCATCAAAATTGATTCCCTTATTCTCTGCGAACTTGCGCTTCCGCTCTTCGATGGGCTCAATCTTCAAGTTCTCTTGCTCAAGGTTGTTCAGTCGATTGAGGAAGTTTTCCCAGATGGTTCGCCGTTGGTTCTTAGTTAGACTCTCGTAATGGAGTGAAAGTTGAATTCGAGATTTGAAAGCTTCGTCAAATGTGCCGACTCTATTGGAGGTCAGAATTAAGATTCCTTCATAATATTCAAGGACTCTCAGGAACACAGAAACTAGTGCATTACGCTCAAGATCTGTAAGAGTACGTTGCTCCAAGAAGACATCAGCCTCATCAAGCAAGACGACACAGCCCCAGATCTTACCGAGGTGTAGGACTGACTCGAGATACTTCTCAACTGCTTCAGGGTTTGTACCGATATCACCACAAGTAACGCGAAAGAGAGGCTTCTCAGCTAGCTCTGCGACACTCTCAGCAGTAAAGGTCTTGCCTGTACCTGGTCCTCCATGCAATAGGATGATTAGCCCGTTGCCTTTTCCTTGGATAAGGTCAGTCGTCTGATCAGTTTCCAACGTGCTGGTAACAAGAGCTTGGATGATGTCCTTGATCTCTTGGTCGATAACCAAATGTCTGAAAGCTTGCTTGTTCCAGAGGACCTTCTTCATGAGATCGATCTGAAGATCCTCTGGGTACCAAGTTAGTATATCAAACGGTGAAATATGTTAACAAGAAGGATTTTGGATCATTCTTACGCCATTTCTTCTGTCGGAGGTTGTAGCCGACAATTGTGTTGGGGAAGACAAACAGCTCAGCACCATGAGGCGGATCATCGCATTCCATAACCGCCGCGTCCATTTCTTTGCGATTTGGACTGGTCAGCGACGGATAGGCTGTCTTGAACTTGTGCGAGTCTGAATGAAGTTGCTTATATGTGTTGAAGTCGATCATGTATCTCTCCGCCTCCTACCTGATGTCAACACTATGAAAACAGAATACAGCTGCTTACTCACCCCAGAGAGATCGTCCTCAGTAGTGTCTTTGTAGGCGACTAGATTACTCTTTCTGCAAGCCCACATAGTCCGTCCACGACGGTCGAGCTTGGTGCGGAATTCACTGTTCCCAAACCTTATCGGCAGGATGTTCAGCTTTGCGATACTGACATCTGGGTTGTCTTCGTTGAACTCAAGATCGATGTCGAGTGTGGTTGAGTTGCGGTAGAATTTCCCATCATATCCGTAGCTCCAAGCATAGACGGACCAGGTTTGAGTAACTTTTGGAGGTCCATTGGGATAGTCGGGTGGGGAAGTAATGGAATGGAGTTTGACAGGCCACGACTCAGCGATGTACCCCTGGATGCCCTTTTCATTCCTTGATACCAGTACTTCTCCAGGTTGTATGAAGAACGGCATTGTTGTTTTGGATACATGACCTTCCGAGAACTTGGTCTCCACTTCAGAGTACATTTCACTGTAGTTTCTGTCAATCCACTCTGTAAGAAGTAGCATCTGCTTCTTGTGAGGCTCTTCCAATCCCTCAAGAGCACCTGGAGATCGATAGCAGTACCAGAATAGAAAAGGCGACTTGATAGGATCCCTGGATCTCCAGCCTGGGAACTTCTCTTTGAACGATGGAAGGGAGTCAACATATTCATCCAGTGCCATAATCATCTGCTTAGAAAGAGGCCGAACAACCTCCCTAGCCGGTTTCGGGACTGGTATAGTTGATCCCTCTGCCATCGCCTTTCTGACATCCTTTGACTGAAACCCAGGCTCATAGTGTTTATACACCACGAATGCAGCATCAAGTCTATGCTTAAGATACCCAGCTTCGTCCGCCAGCGGCTCGTTTCCTCTGAAAAGGAGTGGCTGTTTCTGCTTCAAGGTCCAAGAGGGTTCTGCAAGGTAGGTAGTTTCTTCGCCCTCAATCTTGTAAAGGACGAGCCAGGTGGTAGATTTAAGTGTGTTTTGCAGCTTTCGTAACTTCTGAATCTCTTGCTCCAGCTGTGCGATCTGGACAAAGTTGACTGGTGCTTCGGTATTGGCAGGTTTCTTGTCTTTCTTAGCTTCATGTTCAACTTCCAAGGCAACAGGTACAAGCTGTGCTGGAGCAACCTCGACCGAAGTCGAAGGACCGGGAACTGTACCCTGTTCCTGCTGGGTCATCAAGCGTCTTTTCTTTTCCTGCCTCTCCAAGAGCATGACTTCCATCTGGTAGTCCTGTAAGGCGTGATTCGGGAAGGGCGTAAAGGGTGTCGTTGCAAATTGGCCTTCTTCCTCTTTTTCCTCAGTTACCTGATCGATGAGTAAGTCTGGTTCCCGCTGGTCTTTCCCTTGGTCAAGCGCGGCAAGTAGTTCCTTGTTGAAGGAGCTGGCGTGCGTTTGATCTCGGGAGATGGTGATGTTGCGTACTAGCGGCCAGGAGGGCTCTGAGCCAAAAGAGTCTTCGGAGTGATTATAGGGCAGGCAATCAGATTCCTTTGCTATGTTTCTATTGTCTGACCTGTCTCTGAGGCTGTCAAGTTCGGTTGCAGTCCTGATGTGGTCCTCCCGGGCACTATTGTCACCGATATCGTCGCTATCGTTGCTATCGTTATCGCTGTTATTGCCGCTATTATCACTATCCTCAACTTCTTTGTCCTTATCGGCGGTGTCTTTCAAGCCAAACTCTTCCTCTCCGCTTTCTTCGTCGTATATGGTCTTTTCCGAAGCGCCTGCAGCAAACCTAGCGTTTGCGTGAATCCAGGAACTGGGCCACTCAGATGGTTCCCCAGTATGTTGGTTATCTTGAAACTGAACGCTTGGAGTCCACGAACCCAGCCCAATCAACCGTTGGGGGGGCTTGTCTACCGTTCCTGGAGCAATCTTGATGGAGTTTGTCGCCTCGGCTAAGGCTGCGAAATGGAAGATGAAGGTGAGAAGTTAACTTGCAACCGTCCTTGTAGGATACGGGTAAAACATCTACGCCAAAATGAAGAATGAAAAGACTGAGGGGACATTTGATGAGGCAGCCGATTTCTCGCGTTACGATCTCTCTTACCGCCAGCCTGACGTAGGACAAATCATGCTCATGGGTTTATGATCCCTGATTGGTACGGATAGACCCGGCCACATCACCAAAACATAAAGCACGGAGTAAGCTGACGAATAAGAAAACCAGACAATGAATGATCCTGGTTTGAGGTAGCTCAGCCGCACGGGCTATGCCAGGGCTGTGCTAAGACATCGCAAGTTCTTGTGAACTTTTCAAGGTAAAGTTGTGGATGTTTAAACTCACTCATTTACCTGTTCTTTAGGAACTTGCTAATATCTAATATATTAAAGTAGACCTCAAAGGTGAAATTGAGCTCTGACTTAGAGCCGCTATATCCGCCCACCTACGCCATGGATCAACCCATGTCAGATTATCTGAACACTTGGTATTCACCGAACATCCAAGCGCAACAAACCACACATTCGTAAGGAGGCATAGATCCAACCATGTTTCATTTATCACATCTGTTTTCATTGACTAATCTGACAACCGCAGGAACTTTGCCTTTCCAGCAGCTCAGCAAGCCTTTCAAGACGGATTAAACCGTTTCGCCTCAGACCTAACAAACGATGTCGCCAAAGTCGATTTCTCTCAAAGGTTCAGCAGTATACAAGACATTCAAGCCTTAGTTCGCGATTCGTTCATGAGATACTCGGATGAGAGGCTATTCCCCAAGACTAGAAAGTGGCTCCAGCGAACCATGTCCAAGATTCATCATTATAGCAATATTATGGATGTTTTGGTTCAGCATCACCCTGAGTATGTTTCACTGGCTTGGGGAGCGATGAAACTCGTCCTCGTAGTAGGTTGAAGAAGACTCTTGAGATCTATGAAGAAAGCTTGCTGATGAGATCGAGTCTGCACAAAATCATGAAGCAACGATGTGTCTCATCTCAAAAGCCCTCTCGCAAATCGCAGACTCACTACCCCGTGTCGAGCTCATAACCATCCTGTATCCAACTGAACGGATAAAGCAAGCAGTCAGCAACCTCTACGCCAACCTTGTGCGGTTTTTCATTCGAGCTCATGAATGGTGCCAGGAGGGCAAATTACTCCATCTCGTTCATAGCATCACTCGCCCTCCAGAGCTTCGATACCGAGACCTTATGGAGGACATCACGGCAAACTCGCGGGAGATCGATCACTTAGCTGCCTCCAGTGCCCAGGTGGAAATCAGGGACATCAGTTTCAAACTGAACACCATCGCCGCCAAATTAGAATTGTTTCAAGCGACACAATCGAGCGCCTTACTACATACAAACCAGACCATAGTAGCAAAGCTCGAGTCATTCCAGGCTCTACACTCAAGCGCCCAGCTGGACACAAACCAAATGCTCTCAGATCTACAGTTCTCACAGATCATGTCACACATCTCCAAGGGAAAGCTTGGTGATCCCCTGGAAGCTTTTCGTTTCAACGTATCGCTGCAGATGCGTCAGGACCGTTCTAGGCTTTATGGTACGACCAATGAGTTCTGGCAATCGCCAAAGCTAAAAGATTGGTCTTCTGCGCCAGAGTCGAAAGTGGCCATTATTAAAGGTGGTTTACATGCCCGCCATGCTTCGAGGAAATTCTGCCTCAACATAATTCAGCAACTGCAATCCAAAAACATTCCTGTGGTCTGGGCTCTTCGAGGGCCGCAGAATAATGCCGAGGAGGGCAAAGCCTCAACTACAGATTTGTTTAAACATCTCATTCTGCAGGCGTTCAAATTGCCACAAGACTGTATCACGGAGAGCACCATGTCTCTTCAATGCGCACAGTTCCATCGAGCTAACTTGGAACAAGACTGGCTTCAACTACTCGGGTCAGTATTGCTCCGGGCCAGAAGTCAGATATACTTAGTCATCGATCTCGCGACTATAGACCATAGCCTTTCGCCAACAGAAGGCTTCTCGTGGTTCACGGCATTTCAAAATCTCTTTAGGGAGATGATAAAACGAGCGCCAAAGCTACAAGTTAAAGTGTTACTTCTCGGAAATATTCTCAGTTTTGGGGCTTCTGAAGTCAATCTTATACCCTCTGATGTGGTAGTACCTATTAAGGTGACACAGACGCCCGTTCGAAGGCGGCGACGAAATGATCCGCATATAGAAGCTTACCAGCGTAGAAGCCATCTTAAGTTTTAATTAGTTATGTAACACATAACAGGATATGAATCCGGCTTCCTTGGTTCACTAGTCCCTACAACCCATCAGGCCCTTGAAGTAAATCTGCACGATCATGGTCACAACCAACAGACAACACAGTCACTGAACCAACAATGTGGTCAGTGTCAACAAAGCCAACGGATTTCACCCAGGCAAGTAGACAACACTATGATCAAGACGGTAGAAGAGATGCAGACAAGTGTATAAAAGCCCCCTTCGGGCCTTCATCTCAGAACCTTTTGATCAGATCTTTTTCCCTCCTCTCTTTCTCTTCAACCAACATGCAACTCTCCAAGTTCGTCCTTCTCAGCATCACTGCCTTGTTCTCCTCCACCGGCTAAGCATGCAAAAAGCTAGTTCCATCTCTGAGCATCTCAATGGATTCGATAGGCGCTGACTGGACTGAGAAGCCTATCCATGTGGCGTATCTTTACACCATTTGGATCCTGGACAACGCAGATATTTCAGGCTTCTTGGGTTGCATGCCAGAGCATGGCCGTCCTTCTAAGATCAGCCAAAACACCAGCCGCCCCCTGAACTCCCAAGTTAAACCCAGGCGCCTTATCCCCCATCCATCCTGAAAGATGCCAACCGATGGGTAGCCATGCGAGAGAACGGATCCAATCATAGTACCACTGCACTGCCTTCTCAGCTTCTTCTCGCGTGATCTCGCCCTTCTCAAGATGCTTCTTGGTAAAGAATATCTGAGCCTCACGCATAAGACGAGCAAAGTCGCAAAGTATGCCCAAGAACCAAGCCCTGTGGGCAACCCTATACATGTTTGCAACCCGCCCACCTGCGCCATTGAAGAGCCATCCCAGACCACATTTCATCAAGACTCCCTTTTCCGTGAGGAAGGCGATGTTCTCAAGGAGCTGGAATGTCGCATAGAGAGAGCACTGGATAAAGGAGACGATGTAGAGTACAGGATCCATACTCTTACCGTCTCTAATCAACTTCCTGACCCGTACATAAATAGGGAGCAGTCCGAAGAGTCTCAGTGTCAGCCTGGCATTTGCAACGACAGAGCCCAATCTTGCAAAAGGAGAAGACTCTGCTTCAGCAGCTCCAGGGAGGGCAGTAAAGGCAGTCTCTGGTCTGACGAATAAAAGTGCCTTGGACTTGAGATTGTAGGCTTTGGAGTCGAAGTAAGCCAAGAGGTAGAGGCCATAGTTGAAAGTGGTAAGGACAGATCCAAGGTCTTTGGTAGGTTTCATGAGTCTGAGAGTCGAATTAGATGGTAGTCAGGTGGAGTCATGGAGCGTTGAATTACTCGTTCAACCTAAAGAACAGACGATCCGGTGCACTCAGCGCCATCTTTGACTGGACAGGCATTGGAGTAGCTTTGGTAGTTTGTATAATTGGACTTTCAGTAGGAGTAATCTGATGCTCGTAATCCGGGATAGTTGGCTCTTGAATGTGAGAATACTCAAGTTCGTCAACTGCTTCCTGGTAAGACATGGCAATGTGGCAGAACTTTCTACTTATGCTGTCACAATACCAACGTGCTCCCTGCCATATATAGCATGATTTGCCTAGCTTGAGTCAACCTTTGGACATCTTTGGACATACGTAGGAGTTAGTTCCGCGTTTGTGGTATCACAGCTGGTGAGGCTATGCCGGAGTTAGTGAGAGCTAGAGAACAATACAGACGCGAAGACAGTGATTAGAACAAAAGCAGAACTTCATTACATTTCCACAAGCTCTTTGACGTCCGGAAGAGGGAACCCGTCGCCCTGTGAAGTTATTTCTGTGAATATGAAGCTTTTGTTGCATTCCCCCTATCCTTTCCTTCGCCGACGACGAATGTGATGACACTGCTCGATAACTCTATTATACGCATTACTTCAGGCTGAAGCTCTGGAAGTCTGCAAGCTGTGTGCATTGAGTTTTGAGACCCTAAGCTTACGAATGTCAGCCAGCCTCGAACTCCAAGCTCTTCGCCTAGCAGCTGGAATGGGCTTCACACCACTTCACGGGAAGGATGCCGAGAGACTTTTCCTGGAGGTGTCCTCAGAGAGTAAGAGACCATCAGACCTTAATTTAGGGTATCGAAATAAAGTCATCAAAAGGTATTCCAAACTTATGCTAAGCATATAGATCTTTTTGTTATTTAGGATCAAGGTCCCGAGTTTTCTTTCATCACTTAGGGTATATTTAATGCCTATGATAGACTTCAGTCTCGCCGTAAATTCTCTGCTTCTTGGCAGAACTTGCAGAGATGATACAGAGTCAATTACACGCCGGATGACATTCCTGCTGGCCATGAGCTGAAAATGCATACCAATACCATCAGCCGCAGAATCAATTGACGTTTTCAGTCGGTCACATGGCGTGGTTTTTATTCTGCTATCTTTTATGGGAATGGAGCTTGGGCATTCGTCAAGCTCTCGTGGGACGTTTGGCACATGGCATCTATGTAGCTTCCTGCTGATCTCACAGACAGAACTCCTGCAAAGCTACTAAGCTCATGGAACATTGACTTATACAAAGCTTCTACCAATATCAATATACATTTCCCAGTCATTTGTCTCTCAGGCCTCTTCAACCTTATCAAGCATCCTGAAATACCAAACATACTCATTTCCCTTCACTCACCTCAACTCACACATCTCATCACCATGCCTCCATCAATCCCCTACGACTCAAGCCTCACCCTCATGAGCGTCGTAAACCAAGACGCCCTCAGAAGCGTCGAGGCAATCGCAGCTCTCCAAGCCCCCGTCGATGCCGCCCAAGACGCTCTCAACTCACTCATCTCCTCCAAGCGCAGTCTCACCATGACAAAAACGGAGCTCAAAAACCTCGGCGTCAGCACCGACGCTCTCGACGAAGAACTCAAAAATCTCAACGTCGCAGTCGAGGCGGCGGCAGGCGCTTATACCACTGCTAAAATGGCTGCTGAGCCGAAAATCACGGCTATAAGAAAGGACATCCACTCTGTGCACAAGCAGATCGAGAGTCCTGTTGATTACCTGCGCAGTGAGATCAGAACCATTGCGCTGGCGAATGATACAATGAACATGGATGTTCGGTACTTTTCGTTTGATTCGAATTCGCAGAATTCTGCGGCTTATAGCGCCCAGATGGCGTCGTATGTTTCTGGGGCTGTTAGTAGTGTGTTCGGGACGAAGCAGTCGATGCGGATTGGAAATGCAGCTTCTCGACAAGTCAGCCGTCAAGTTAGTTCACACAGTATCGAGGGTACGCTCGTCCTGTCTGTTAGTTGCACGCACAAGAATGCTTCGATCGTGGCGCCTTTCGTGCTACACGTCGATAAAGCTATCAAGGTCTGGAACCATCTCTTTCCTGGGAGTAAGCTGGATCCCACCAGTGGACCAAGCATGATGAAGTGTGCCATGAACGAGAGTCAGGAAGGCAAGGAAAAGTTCTCTATTATCTCAGGCGTCACCTACGGATCTAGCTTTGTTGGCATGGTCCACGTGCTCAACACGACGTCCTCGTCTGCTTCAGAGTCCATGGAGGCTGCTGCCTCGCAGATGCAGTCGACGATGAACGTGGGCGCTTGGTTCGCCAAAGCAGAAGTCAAAGTGGGCGTGGACTCCAATTTCGCCAGCAATGTAAAGAATCTCCTCAGTCAGCAGAACATCCAATCTCACGTCACGGTCCTGTCAATGGGTGTCATACCCTCAATGGTAGCCCACGAAGTCTCAACAGCCGTCAGCAAGTTCAACGACTTTGACCCCAAGTCCAACATGGCAGCTGTTGCTGCTATGCAGAATGCAGTCTCGTCAGATCAATCTTCCGTTCAGTCCATGGGAGAGTAACAGAGCACCTGCGTTCAATCATAGAACCCACGATTATGTGGCTAATGAATATGAAACCATAAACTTCGTTGCGGGGAGAAGTCGCTCAAGTGAGGAACTATGGCACAAAGTTCACACGAAGGGGTTTGACACTGTCATTTGGGAATTTAACCCTAGAACAATCCAGAAACCGTACCCTTTCTACGCACCTTCCCAGCAGGCCCAAATGCAAGACGGCTGCCTGCCTACATCCGGATAGAGGCCGAGAACAAAGAGCATCGTAGTCTGTTCCAAGGCAATCTCAAGGAAGACTCCTTTGTCTCTCTCTTTGCACTCATTGTCCTGGGATCTACAAGTGATATCAACTGGTTGCGAGAGACTAAGGAAATGTAAGTTCCAGTGCCGTCTTGAACTCCTTCTTTCGGGCAACTCTAACTGTACTTTCTTATCCAGGGAGTCCGAGTCTGTAACTAGTAGCGTGGCAGAAATTGGAAGAAGAGTTCTTGAAAAGCACAAACGACTGGAAACCTAACTTTATAGAGGGCCCTCCGAAAATCCCTATCAGAACCAAGACCGGCGATGTTGACACAGTCCAACTGTCAAAAGAATGGCAGGGCTGGCATGATATTCTTCCTCAGATGGGCATCCTTGATACTATTTCGAAGCACGGAGGAAAACCTGTGAACCATCTAAATATTTCGCTTACATCGCCAATCCTTATCAAGCCATTGAAAGGCCGTCATGAGGCCATGATATTGAAAAGATTTGCTATGACTCCAGAGAAGTTTTTCCAAGTTCTCATCGACGCTATTCACAATACTTCAGATCCAGACTCACTGGATCGCAATCGGTATCCATGGCAGATCTACCCGGATCAAAAGCCGAAGGACTACATCATGGTAAGTTCGTAGTCTACGTATCACGAAGATCTCGGCAAAGTAGCAACTAACATCACATTTGCAGACTTCTCACGATCCTTTCAACTTTTACGAGACTTATATTCACCAGACGGACTGGGATACGTACATGAAGTCACTGGAGAAAACAGGATCCCTAATTCGGCCGTTTCCACGCATCAACCAGAAACTATACGATCTCTGCAAAGGCGTTATGCTCAAAGTCGGCAGCGCTGACATCGCCCTTCAGGCATCCATGAAGAAAGAAAGCGGGAAGAGTCATGATTCAGAGGATGAGGACTTGAAAATTCTTAAAGAAAAGGATCCAAAGAAAGTGCCTCGGCTTGCTCGGCCTTTCACTAATCTCAAGGCGAAAGCACGGGCTCAAGCTGAGAAGAAACGGGAGAAGAGGAAGAAAAGCGTCAAGGCACTGAACAAGGTATATGAAGTTGGGTTTGGAACAGCGCTTCTGTGGAATGATCTCGATGTTGACAAGATTCAACGGGCTGCTGGCAAACGACCTGATGAGGCGGGCCAGAAGGAGATCATGGGGGGTGTCTCAGCGACAGAGGTAAGCTGGCACACTGCTACTCATCGGCCCCCTACAAGCTAACATTCGCCTAGATTGGTAGCGCCATGGGTCGGGGCAGTAAACGGCTGAAATCTCGCGTTTTCCCTGCGGAGGTGAGTACTACACTTGAGGCCCCTCAGCTGTGTAACGTTGACGTTTTGCTGCAGTGGCTTCATCTTTCGGCTTTTTCCCGGGGAGTTATTGGCAGTGACGACGATCCAGAAGGGTTCTCCACATGCCAGAACTTCGAAAACTTGGTCTTTGGAACATCCGAGACCAACTCCCTCATGACGAGGTAAGCCGACTTGACTCACGCTGGTATCTGGCTACTGACAGAGAGTATAGATAGGAAACGGCCTGGCAGAGATTCTTCCTAGCTGAGCGCGACCTCACTAGTCCCGAAACTAAAATCACTGTGACGCTAGATATATGCTGCAACGATTATAACAACCCCATTCTCTGGGACGCGTCCACGAGCTACGGACAATTCGGGACCGGAGTCCTCAGATTCAAACAGAAAGACCTGGAGATCATGAAGAAAAACGGGTTTCAGTCGAACAAATACCTCTCGGTGAAGGAAGAGAAACTATCGGAAAGCTACATCAAGGAACAGATGCTCATGCTTGCCCATGATTTCCCCTTCATTGTGTATTCGATCCAGTACGATCTGCAGGCTGATTTTAAGTCGCGAATCTTTTGCCTGGACAATATGGAGTGTTCTGTGCTGTTTTTCCCTTTCCGAAGACCTTTTTATCATCGTGCTGGGGCGCTTTTGGATGATCTGATTTTCAAGGAGTTGTATGCTAAGGCAAAGGCGGAGCCGGAGGTCTTGAGGTCTAACCTCTAGGTTAGGTGAGGGCCACCACTGGATATCTGGTATCTCTAGGTCGAAATCGATTTAATGAGTAATTGAATGGTTATGTAACAAGATCTCCGGATCCGCTGGGCAGAGTTTACTATCTTTTTGTCTTATCAAGTTACGAGTGTCAAGGTGGAAGAAACATCATGATACCGAACTCCGGTGTCGGACCGAGATACTTGTGCGCCCTTTTCAATGTCATGACATTAGCTCGCAGCCATCTTGACAAGATAGCATAGTAAATAGCTATATACCGGCCGACGGTCCGGCCGAGATCCGATCGTAAGAAAAATATAAGAGAGTCAGTCATTCCCTCAAGTAACAAAAGGAGCATCCTGGCAGTACTATAGTATCATAACATTACAACCTAACCCAACATGGCCTCCAACAACTTCGTCCTCACGGCAGAGGCTCACTCTCAAGCCCTGCCTAACTTCCATTTCTCAACTCAGGCCGTTCACGCAGATGACTTTGTCAGTCCTCACAGGGCGATTGCCCCGGCTATGCACTCCGCTGTGAATTATCGCTATGCCCGCAACCCTGATGATCTCGTTGAAATGGAAAACGACGATGTACTTACCCTCCTATCGTTACTCAAATATTACTAACATTTATAGCCGAATGCTCCATTCGATTCACACGTTTACTCTCGCTACACAGCTCCCAACTACAGCAGACTAGAAATCGTCCTCAAGACCCTCTTCAAAAACCCCGTTGTATCATACTCCTGCGGCGTCGCAGCTTTTCACTCAATGCTGGTCGCCATCAATCCTAAGAAAATCTTTATTTCTGATGGTTATCACGGTGTTCACGCCGTGATCGAGCTCATGACCAAGCTCAACGGTTTGAAGAAGCTTTCTCTTGATGATCTTGACCAAGCGGGGCCAGGGGATATGATCCATATCGAAACACCGCTTAACCCAACGGGTGAAGCGAGAAATCTTGCGTTTTTTAGTAAGAAGGCTAAAGAGGCGGGGGCGTTGCTTACAGTTGATGCTACGCTTGCGCCGCCGCCGCTACAGGATCCGATTCAGTTTGGAGCTGATTTGGTTATGCATAGTGGGACGAAGTATATCGGTGGACACTCTGATATGCTCTGTGGTATTGTCATTGTTTCTCCACGGCGGGTCGAGTCAGGCTTGGAGCAGACATTGAGGGATGAACGAATGGTATTAGGAAATGTCATGGGGAGTTTGGAAGGCTGGTTAGGCATTCGATCACTACGAACTCTTCACCTACGAGTGATGCGCCAGTCCCAAACCGCCGAAGCACTCGTTTCATGGCTCAACGCCGGTCTTTCAGACTCATCATCCATCATCGGACGTATAGTCCACAAGATCGCACATTCATCCATCCAACAAGACGCAGAGTGGCTGAAGGGACAAATGCCAGGTGGTCACAGCCCGGTGTTCAGTCTATGGTTGAAGAACCCGGAGCATGCGAAGCGGTTGCCGAGTAAGCTGTTTATCTTTCAGCATGCTACGAGCTTGGGTGGTGTCGAGAGTTTGTGTGAGTGGCGTGCTATGTCGAGCCGTGGAGAGGATCAGAGGATGCTGAGGATTAGTACTGGAGTGGAGGACTTGGAGGATCTGAAGAGAGATTTGATGCAGGCTTTTGAGGCTTTGTTGGCAGAGTTTCCATGAATCATGAAATGTGTTGTTGCTCGTGGAAGGATATGATGAGAGTTATAAAGCCATGACTGTATATGTCGTCTTCTTGATTTCAGTCGAGAAGATACGAGATATAGGCCACCAATTTCAAGTTATTGGATATTCTTTCTTTAACTGGGTGAGAAAGATAACAACAAACTTGATATCAGTGTGCCAGATATAGTACTTAGGGAAAGGGGTTCAAAATTATACCAAACTTACCCAAGTCTATTCGTCACTCAGTATCGAGGCCTGAACTTTTTGCTGGACGTCTTTTTTTCTCCGTTAGGTCCCAACTATCGGCATCGTCATGTTCATATTCATTCGGTTACAAGCCAGTAGTTGCAGATGTTTGCGTTGCTCATCTCCACAAGGCCAGCAGTAATGTTCATGGCCCATGAGCTAACTGGGCAGTCTGGGCTTGTGGACCGACCATTATATACCCTTCTCCAACGTAAATCCAGTCCAAGGAATCTGCTGTAGACTTCTTTCCAGTTTCAGCATGGGTCTCCATCATCAACGACATTGAGGCAAGCCTGTAACCCCAAAAGACTCTACAACCTCATGATCTTCCAGCATCAACTGGCACAGATCAACTGGTCAAGACCGATTAAAACCCGTCGCATCTCGTGTTCAATAGACTTTCCTTCCTTGGTCATATCTTGTTCCAATCTTACCCCCGAAGCATCCGTTTGGCTGGATCTATCCGGGTCATCCGGACGCGCCACCAGATAGTTCCCACACACCCAGCTGAGTTTATTTGAACTTCTAAATAGTAAGTTTTACACTGTATATACTGTTCAAATTAATTTCTTGATCTGCACTCCAATAAATCCTCGCTGATGGGGGCGTTGTTGCTGCGGTTTGACTTCCTCAAGTGATAAGAAGTTGAGGAATGGCATCTGAGTTGTCGGGATTGTAATTTCAATATCGGAAGCCTTATGCAAGTTATTGTCGATGGCACCTGTCGGGCTGATTGAGGGTTGTTGGAAGAACGAGCCAACATTCTTGTTGTTGTTACTGCGATATCGGGGCCTGTGACCTTAGTGTAAGTCGAGAACAGTGGAATCAGAGTTAAGGGTCGAGTGCAATCAGGTTAATAAGAAAATACAAGTTGAGAAATATAAAACACAGTTAACATCACAAAGGCAAGGATGATTGATATAAAGATGAATCGATATTCAGTCTGTTTCTGATATCTACACATTATGCTCATGTACTTTCTCCTCAGGTCACCACCGTGACCTCCCAACTTTCAGGTATAATTAAAAAAAAAGAGAGAACCTCCTCATCAATAGCAGCAATTCTTAACAAGATTCATAATCTTTAGACGTTGTCATCATGCTCAGTCTTGGGGACATGCTTGACCTCACCAGCACCCATGGTCTGGGCGAAGGTGGTGTGAGGTCGCCACTTAGCAGAGGTTCGGGGAGTGGTCTCCTCCATCATCTTATCAACCTGCTCGAGAGACAGACCCTTGGTCTCGGGGACGAGGAAATAGGTGTAGACGAAGGCGCAGGTGCAGAGACCGCCCCAGATGAAGAATACGGAGGACTTGAGGTTGCCACGGTTGGTACCGACCATGTAGGGGGTGATGACGGCGATGATGGTGTTCCAGAGCCAGTTGGAGGCGGTGGACAGACCGACACCACGAGATCGGATGGGGAGGGGGAAGATCTCGCCGATGACGATCCAGGCACCAGGGCCCCAGGTGGAGGCGAACCAGAAGATGAAGATGGCGATGAAGGCGATCTGGGCGTTGACGGCGCTGATGTTGTTGGCGATGACGCGGTCCTGATCGCCAGCGGTGGGGGATTTGTGAGTGTGGTTGAAGCCGATAGTGACACCGATGATGGCGACGATGAACTGGCAGACAAGCATACCGAAGGCACCGACGAGGAGGATGCTTCGGCGACCGAATCGCTCAACGGTCCAGAAGGAGAGGGGAGTAGAGCAGACGTTGACGAGGGTGAAGATGAGAGACATGAGGAAGACGTTTTTGATAGCACCAGTGGACTGGAGGAAGGGAGTAGAGTAGTAGAAGATGAAGTTGACACCGGTCCTGGTTATTGTTAGTCGTGATGTTCATTCAGGTACTGACGAGACCAACTTACCATTGCTGCATCATCTGCATAGAAGTACCGAGGATAGTTCGGCGAAGGTTAGACTTGCCATCCCAGAGGCTGCCCTTGAAGCAGTTGGCCCAGCTACCGAACCAAGTAGTGTCGGGGATGATCTGGCGCTCGTACTCCTCGTTGGCGACGATCTCGGCGATCTCAGACTGGACGTACTTGGAGTCCTTGGGCTGACCTCGGACTCGGGCAAGGGCGTCGATGGCCTCTTCGATGCGGCCACGCTTGACAAAGTATCGGGGAGAGTCGGGGAGGAAGAAGAGACCACCGCCGAGGATGACGGCCCAAGGGAACTGGAGACCGATGGGGATCTGGTAGGACTTCATGTTGTCGAAGTTCTCGGTTCCGTAGACGACGCAGGAAGCGAGGAGGAGACCGATGGTGATGCAGAATTGGTAACCGGCGACGAGAGCACCGCGAACCTTTTTGGGGCACTGGTACTTGTTAGCATGGTGCTGTGATACGAAGAGGGAGGAGCAGGATAAGGCTTACAATCTCAGACATGTACAGAATGACAATGGCAGACTCGAAACCGACACCGACACCGGCAATGAGACGACCGACAACGATGCAAGCAAGAGCATCACCATGACCAGTAATCATCTGAATAACAACACCAAGAGCGTAGATGAAGCAACCCATAATGACAGTCCACTTGCGACCCATGCGGTCGGCAAGATCACCAGCGATGAGGGCACCAAAGAAGGTACCGCAGGAGAGGATAGAGGTGATGAGAGACGTGTGGCTCTCACTGAGGCTGTCGGCACCAGCGCCCTCGACCTGGTGGATGAAGTACTTTGAGCCGTTGACACCGTTGATGTATCCGGAATCGTAGCCGAAGAAGATACCACCGAAGGACGCGAAAGCGCACAGCAGGTAGGCCTTCCAGGTGACGGGGGCCTCGATCTGCTCGACATTGTCGGCAGTCTGGAGGGCGACGGAGCCGCGACGCTCCTCGTTGTGATCTTCAACGCCCATTTTGAAGTGTTGCTTTTTTGTGAACCAGGCAGAAGAAGATTGAATGGAGGGGGAGGAGAAGGGGGAGGGTATTTATTTGTGTGAAGTCAATCACAGGAGGAGAGTGGATGTGAAACAAGCTGTGTTGTTGAAGTGATGAGCTGTGATGAGGAGGAGAGAGTTCTGTACGAGGGAGGGGGGAACAGGGTCTATTTAATCACAGACGGCAAACTGAAGATGTGCCTGTAGTTCGTGTGTCTTTCTGTTACCAAACCAAACCGAAGAGTACGGATGAGAGCATGCCATGCCATGCCAATGCACCTTGACACTGCTGGAAGCTGGCCCAACCCATCGCAGCTAATCCAAACAAGGTCAAGGACCTCGCTCACCTTCACAAGTGGTACAAGGGGGGGGCAAGGTTCACAAGTTGCCTACTCGGGTAACTAAGGTAAACTTGGCAAGCATCGGCCGTTGACGAGCATCCAGATTCTTCTGATCCTACCACTTTGTCGCGCCAAAGAAACAGACGCGCAGTGAGGTGAGTGAGGTGCCCATGACCTCGGAGCTTTGCGAGTAGCTTAGCTTAGGGGCCAGACACTAAAAATGGTCCCGGGGGCCCATGGGGCACGGTAAATGGGGGAACAGGGGGGGGCCTAACAC
>JAAOAN010000754.1:0-16040 GCA_013396205.1 Fusarium mundagurra
CTCCTACGACTCAAGCCCAATTATGAGTACCAATTTCGATACAGGATGCTAACAACTTACAGGATGCTGGGCCTCAGCAGGCTACAACGCAACGGGCTGCGCAGCAGTAGAGAACCAGCTCCGCAAATGCATGGACGGTCCGCCTCCTCCCCCCGCGGGCACGAATACGATTAACTACCATCTCGCACGAATGCAAAAGTACATGACCGGGCCGAGGAAGCAAAAGTAGAAACGGGCACAGAAAACGAAAGAAGAAGGGATATGCATTTCGGGCGTCGGAAGCGCTGCTTTTGCTGGGATGGGATTGGATTCGAGATATGTACAACAATACCCGCACGGGGATAGAAGGGCGAGATGTATAAATATCGCTGTACGATACAGTTATAAATACCATTCAAGTCATGACAATTTGAATCAACGACAAACTGGTACCCAATGATATGTGGATGGCAAAATTACGGACTCATGGGCACAACATCACGATATACGAGACGAAAGTTCATTCAAAGTGTTTGCATTTCACTACTTCGCTCTGCACAACACCTAATACTCAAATCAACAACTCTACCCATCATAAGGCGCACACCCAATGCCACAAGTTTCCCACATCCACCTCTATTGCGCATGGGGGGGAATCACACCCAAAAAACAAAAAGGAACGAAACCCGAATCTTGAGAAGACAGACACAAAAAAAGAAGAAGTTAAATGACAAAGAACGAGAAAATCAAGAGAATGATGATAAACGCCCCCATATCTTAATAGTAGCGCCGGATCCCATGAAACTGTGCTGTAAGTGACTGAGAAGATGAATGATCCCGGTACAGAAAACAGTCTTTTCATCTCACAATAGAAAGGACGCATACATTGCGAATGAGTCATTTTTATGCAAGAAAAAGAAAAGCCGTCTCGAACCAAAAAAAGAAGTCTTGACCCAAGAAAAATAATGTCCATGGGACGAATGAGTGGCTTGAGTAGGCGGTGTTTTTTTCGTTAGATGGTGACGATAGAAAAAGGAGATGTGTTCGAAAAGTCGAGTTCGCTTGTCGTCTATATGATAATGTATCGGCCTTGCCCAGTCGTCCAGACGCCCTTGGTCGTTATCGTGCCTCTGATCATGGATGGTCTCTTCAAGTAAATGTATGAATGTTGTTTTGTTTTCCGTGCGCCGAAAAATGCGGTTAATGATCCGTGGGTATCCTAAGCACAATGCACCATTTCTGCTTCCTCTCCGGGTGGTGGGTGTGTCGATCGACATATGAGTGTGCGCCTGTAAGAGGGTGTCTAGGAAGTGCCACCGACGCAGAAGAGCTCTATCTCTCCTACGCCTCCAGAGTACATGTTCCTGACACCTTCGCGCCACTCCATGAAGGCGATCTGGATATCATCATCGCCTTCGATGGCCACAAAGTCACCGTCTTCGTCACGGTATCGAAGCTTGAGCAGGCCCTTGCTGATACTGCTAGTAGTGAAGCGGGCAAGCTTGGCGTCGATGCGATCAACAAGAGACTGATAGGTAATGTTGAAAGCCACGACCAAGGTGACGTAGTTTCCTGCCTCGCAGTTCACTCGGACCTTGAGCTGTGTTGGCAGGGGCATTTCCGGGCTTAGAGGGTTCGAGTTTGGTGGAATTGGTGCTGTACCAAGAGCGGGGGACACTGTTCGTGAGTTGGCGGCAGCAGCGTCAACACGAAGAGCATTTCCTCCAGCACCAGGTGTCATTGATCGTGGATGAACTGGTTGTGAAGGGAAGTGGTTCATACTGCCGCCCACACTGCCGGTGGGCTTGTGCATGCGCTCTCGCTGAGCGCCTGGGCTGTTTGTTTGAGCCCGCGTTGGCTGCTCATTTCTAGGTGAACCTGTTTGTTCTCGGCCAATATTGGGGTTATGGCCAGGATGTAGATGTTGGGGAATACCGGGGACCGCTGGGATGTTTCCGTGGCTAGGCTGTCGTGTGCGTGGCATTCCTGGTCCGTTTATATCAGGAGTGCTGTACGAGCGGTTCCTCTGTTGAGCAGCGAGAGCCGCCTGGTTGTTTGAGGCCATTGCTGGTAGAGAAGGTCCACGAGGGTTACGTCCATGAGGGTTCGGTGAAGGACCATCGCGAGAGGGAGCACGTGGCATGGCAGGTGCGGTATACCGGTTACCGTTAGAATCCTCCCACATTGGCTGAGGAGTGGCACTCTTGGGAAGTCCATAGTGAGGCGTTGTAAACATTCCACTGGCGGTGCTGGTTCTTGATGATGCTGGTGACTCGGCAACAGGAGAGAAGTAGCTATCGCCCGCCCAGGCGCCGGGAGAATGGGCACCGTTTGCTGCGGTCTGGAGGCTAAGAGGCGCGGGAGGCGCTGGTAGGGGGAATCGAGGCGGAGGCGCTCTCACCATACCGGCCAGTGAAGCAGAGCTCTCTCCAGTTCCGGCTCGAGCGCGAAGGTTACTGGTTGAAGCTGTTCGAGGCACGATGCCTGCAGGCGGTCCAGTATGGTACCCAGCGGGTGCTGTTGCTGGTCCGAGGTCTTCATCGTCGTCGTCTTCCTGCAGGTATGGATTCTCCAGTCCAGCCCCATGCTCTCGTGTCCAGGCAAAGTCGGTTGAAAGCGAGTCTGAGTTCGAAGACTGGCGCGGCACGTTAAACTTCCTCTGGGTCTCCAGAGTCATCACCCATTTCCTCAAAGTCTCTTCGTTTAGGAACTTGATGACAAAGTTCTCAACACCGGGGTCCCCCTTCCACCATATCTGTACGCTGTGGTTGCCTTCAAGAGTTAGTTGTGTCGATTGATCCGAGGTTCATAACTCACCTGGCTTAGAGAAGGACACAATATCAGTCACATTAGTCATGAAGATCCTGCCTTTCAACTGGAGCTTGGCACTCTTGTTCCGCGTCTTGGTACCTGATGACCGCAGCTTGTCCTTCTTATCCTTGCTCTTGCTTGATGAGATCTCCTTGCAGCACAGGAGGATAGACTCGAAAAGGTAGATTTCGTACTTTTCAAGGTTAGTGTCGGGCCCCTGGAATCTGGCCAGCAGACTTACATCCTTCTCTTGATCTGTCTTTCCGGTGATCACACCATATACGCCATGCAGGAGAAGCTTGCCAAATTGTTCCACCTTGTGGCTCTTCCAGTCCTCAACTCGGCTTGTAAGGTCCTCGAGAGCCTCATCAAGCAAGTCGCGGTTAACGGCTTCGTTAGCCTTTTTCAGCACTCGCTCAGCGGCTTCACAACCACTGGTCAGATCCATCTTGATCTCATCATCCTCGGTCTTCTTGTTCAGATCCTACCAGACATTAGTTATCGAACATCGAAAGAGCGCAATCAACCTACCTTGAGCAACAGAGGATATTTCACCAGTCTCTGCATGGGCTTTAGCAGGAAACCATCCAGGGTGTTGAAATCGGCTGCCACGGGGTGCGAGGAACGTTGGATCTTGTCGAAAACCTGATTCGCAACCATGGCCGCCTTACGCTGGTTGGCGATAAAAGGCTGGTAAATGTCGAACGCGTCCTCGTACATGATAAAGGGAGCCCCCCATCGTTGGGCGTCAGCGGACATGGAGTTAGTTGTCTCTACTCGAATCAAAAAGCGACGCTGGAAATCGAGAATGGCGTTGATGTTGAGGAAGATCTGATGGAGAGTATCGCCGGGAATCTCGCCTTGTTGTTCGAGTGTCTTCTTCAAATCGTGGAGGTTCTCGAGATCTTGAACGTATTTTCGTTCGGTGTCGACAAGTTCACGGATGATGTGGTCTCGGTAGGTCATCTGTCCGCCCGTGGGCTCGTTGTTTCCATCCCCAGATTCTGGTAAAGGTTGAAGGAGGTAGCCGCGTTCCTCTGCTCGATCCAAGACGTAATTAACAACTTGAGTCACCTATTTCATCACTTTAGCTTAGTCTACACACCAAGGGCGGCATTTACCAACCTTTACAAAGCCGCTGGTATCGTTGCCCATCAAGTCAGTTATCACAAAACTATGGGAAGATGGAATATCTAGTTCTTTCATGCAGGCCTGGACGAATTTGAAGATGGCGATCTTGGACTTCTTAGCTTCATTAGCGCTAGGGTCCTCGACCTTGAGCTCTTCATTAGGTCGCAGGGCATTGTAAATGAGGAGTAAAGGGTATCCTGTTCGGAATAGGTTCCATAGAGGATCAACAGGATCATTAGGGTCCAGCTGATCGAGATAAGGGTCGAAGCCAGGAACCTGAGCCAAGCGCTGCTTGAGCGAAATGCAAATCTGGTAAAGCGATCGCGAAGCGTCGGCCTTTTGATTGATGATATTCGTTGTGGCTAGCACGGGGCCACCGTTCTGTGGTGTGGCGGTCGAAGCCGTGGACAGAGAACTCAACGAAGCCGAGGAGCCAGCAAAGGCTGTCGAGCCCGAGAGTTGGCTGGCGCGCGGCGCATGGTTCATGCTGGTCTGCGAGAAGCCAATGAATCCGTTGGAGTTTGGCTGAAAGACCGGAGCTGTATTAGTTCGTAGCAACGGGGCATGGGCCATAGCCTTCTACGCCATCCGTCGAGAGGAGCGACTTGGGAGAGAGTTGAGATAGTGAGACGAAGCCGACAGCAGGGAGGGCGAGAGGGACGTTGCAGCGAGGTAAAGGTTGTCGAGGGAGATCGGTTCGTGTGGAAGCGCCGTGGGGATTGTCTTGGGTGTGAAATGTCTAGGAATGTCACTTGGCGTTGGACTCAGGAACGTTTCAACGAGCGGTTCGACGTCATTCGGCGGTGAATCAGCGTGAGATTCCAACGTTGAGTTTTCGCAGCTGCAAGACAGGACAGGCGGGGTAAGGGGGTGTTGAGGAGGAAGCGTCGAGGCGAAGCGGCTGTTTGAGGGAGTAATTCCAAGGTTGGAGCGACAAAGAATTGATCGCGGCGGGAGTCCCTCTTTGAACGTATACAGTATCGGCAGCGGGCCTGGTGATGGCTGGTCGAGAGTGTAGAGGTGGTGGTCTCGGGGGTCAGGCGGTGGAGCGATCGAAGGGGGGGTTTAGTGAAGCGGATCGACGATGCCGAAATGGAAACTGGACAGTTTTTGAAACGATGGGAGAAGATTCTTGTTTGATCTGGCAGGCGGGCCAAGTATTCCGATGTGTTGAGATTTTGAATTTTTGGGTGAGGGCAAAGGAATTAAATTAGAGCCAGAATAAACCGTTGTTGCCGCAGTTTTGGTCAAAGGAAGGATTTCGACGAGGCTGGGCGTAGGTTTAAGGTAAGGTTGAAGCGGACGGCAGATGGAGAAAGTCGTTAAAGGAGGGAAGACCAAAAGCGGGCAGCGAGTGCAGGACAGAACAGTAGCAGCAGCAGCAGCTGGAGAGAGGAGGCGGAACGGAAGCGGGCGGTTGGCAACTTAGCGGTACCTAGGGCTACTGGGCTGGGCTGTTAGTGGAGGTGGAGGTCCAGTTAGTGATTTATGATTTAGTGGGGGTGGCCATTTCAGAGGCTGGTTGGCGCTGGAGCAGCCAGTCAGTGGACGTTATCTGTCTCGGTTTAGGTGAGTGATACTCTCTACGCGCTGACATTATCACTCCGGGGCAGATGATTTGATGGGTGTGTTATGACTCGAGTGATTACATATTAGGTGATACTCTCTCTGTTTCTCTCTGTACGACAGTTGAAGCACAATCGCTTGAGTAAGGTACAAGAAAGACTTCCCATGATCTGGAGGGGGAAAAAGGGGATCAGACCCTTGTGCAAATGGATGGGACTGTGCGCGATACGACACAGTCGACACTGTACCACAGGGCGCAACTGTAACCGATGGAGTCCGTGCGATGAGCTCGAGGGACGTGTATTTCTTTGGGCATTAACAAGTCTTCCCTCCCCGGGTGCACATCCTATCCTAATTATCTCCATCCATCCTTATCCATTATGTTTCATATTAGCCCAAAGCACTTACTCAGTTACTCTTCCTCCTCGGGCCTTTTTAATCGTCGTCAGCAAGTCATCAACAAACTAATTAAGTTTTGCACAAGAAAAGAAGCTTTCTGGAAGGAAGTCAACGGGCACATGAGTCGCGCTCCAGGCGAGATGCTGGGCCAAGACCCTGATCTACAAGATACCTAGTCCAATAAAACACCAAAATCCAATGGTAACAGTAAAGTGTTACCAAGCATTGTCGCTAACCACTCCAGTCCCACAATGTCCTCTCTCTGATTCAGGGATCAACAGGGGTTGAACGATACTACCATCGCTATCAGCTAAAACAGATTAACAGAGGAGAATGGAAAAGCAGCATTGCTGTCACCGTCACATGGCGAGAATTTTGACTTGACGCCCAAAGAGGGGAGGGGGAAAAAGGTGCAGGGGTCTTGAGAAAGACGATTGACTTGGCATGGATAAGCCCCTGAATCCGCCAGAACGGGTGGTGTGGTTCCCCTCCTCTTCCAGAAGGACATTGCATGAATGTGCAAGGAAGCTTTTGAACTTTACTCCGTATAGCCATCCCGCTCTTCCTGTCTACTTCGATATAGGAAGCTGCATCACTTTGACACATCCGAGGAGAAGCTTCAACACACGTTATCGGCAATCATGACTGATATTTACTGATAGATCTATCTTGTATCTTGCTCGCATCAACTTGACTTATCTCTGGGCTCAACCTACAGTTCAAAAACCGACGCCATGTGCCCACGGCCCACGGCGGCTAGTCACTTTCACATACCCAATCATCGCTATCTTGTATCATGGGATTTGAAAGACAAGATTTTCTCAGCAGATCTTTGCAGGTAAGGAACGCAGCTATCCGAAGTATTTTCTTCTCATCATAAGATTTTACCACAAATCTCTTGATGAACCCTTCAAGCAAAAGCAAGTACTGCATCCTACACACTTCAACTGCCAATGACCCCTGCCTGACATCATGGGTCCCAAAGCTCTCCAATCTCTCCAAGCTCAGGGGAGGCGCTCGCTAGCTTCTCTTAGAGAAGGTTTCGTGGAACCTTTCGAAGCCGGCTTTTGGCAGTTTTCTCTGTTGGTTTGCTGCACATTTCCGCTCCCCATTCGGGAATAGTCAACGGGCATGCATTACAGCGTATGCGAATCTGAAACGCGTGGCTTAATGCACAGGCCAGCAACAAAGCTTCTGTGCAGAAAGAAGAATCCCACTGTCAGTGTCTAGCATCATGTAAAAGCCAAATCGAGGAACGTGGACAAAGAAGGCTTGCATGTAGAATGCTAGAATCGGCCAGAAAGAACTTGGGATGTTGAGGCTAAAACGTAGCTTGAAACATAGAACTGCCCGCTTTTGGCTCGACCTGCTTATACGCTAGTGTGTGTCTGTTTATGCCTCAGCTGCAACTATCGACGATCTTTCCACAAAACCACTCGGGGATTAACCACATTCTGTCCATGATCATCACCTCTCCTCCGCAATCACCCAGCGCTGGTCTTGTTTAATATCCGAGACCTTGGAACTTTGAAAATCTCTTTCCGCATATCGTATCGGCCATCGCCCGAATGCTGTGAAACTTGAACCTCAGCTCAATAGGCAGCCTACATCAAGACCATCTCGTATTATTCCCGTGCCCGTGGCACTTTACCACTGTATGTATGTACACATTTAACTTTTGCCCTTCGTCGATCCTGAAACAAGGTGCCATCCCGACTTTATATGTGGATAGTGTTCATGCGGAGACCAGAAGTGGAAATACTCCCGTCTAGAGTCGAGTGCCAAGATGGATTAGAACTCGACGCTCTTGTTTCAGGAGTTCAAGTGCCTCCACAATTTCTTCTTCCTCCATGTTACAGCCTTGTGGGTGGGTTCTCGTGGCTTTTCTTGCACATCGATAAGCTTTGGGCTATGGCTTGACGATGTTTGTTTCTGGCACCGTCGATCTCGCTAATGCTTGGGTGAAGCTGTCAACAGCACATGGATATGCCTTGCCGAGGTTGATCTCGAAAGGGACTGAACGCGGGGTTGAGTCGTTAACCTGGCATATGCAAACTTCAGGTGAAGAGTTGAGGCTTGCGCAAAGGGTATAGATTCCGAGTTGAGAATAAACTTTCTATGGTGTGTATTCTGGATATTGCGGCTTGTATCCGACAAGTCGGCCAAAGAGAACAAGACATCCCATCAAAGAGAATGTCACAGCTCTTCTCACTCTTTGTTGCACAGCCTCCCCAAAGACCTCTGGTCCCTTCCAAAAGACAGGATAGGTATCATGAGACCAACAAACTGTCATGACAGAGAGAAGCATCCCCATTGTCCCCAATGCGCCATCCCTCTTGTCTATGATCAAGCTGATCTCGTTGCGAAAGAAGACCTCTTTGTCCCCATCGCCAGGCTCAGTCCATTCCCTCACAACGAGGTCAACGTCCTTTCCGGCTTTCCCTTCGTCCGTCTTGTCTGCGCGCATGTATTGGTGGATTGTGTACCGCGGTATGGTGATGATCCCATCATCTTTTGAGAAGACAGCAGTGCGGTTTCCGACTGTCACAAGAGCATAGCCTTGGACGACTTGGAGGTACTCCGTGTGAGTCTCATGCCAGTGAAGACCTGTGCCTGGTGTGTTATCGCCGGCTCTCAAGTAGATATCAACGACTCCCGGCTTGTTTGCTTGAGATGAGAAGTCGATGCCTCCGAGCGGGATGAAGAGCTTGTCCTGGTTTCGTGTGACTGTACGGGTCATGATGAGTTGCTTCTCAATCGAACGGTATGGATAAGAGGGTCTAGTGATGAGATGATTCCTGCCCATTCTCTCTATGGGACCGGCCATTTGTTAGATCTTGAGTATTCTGTAAGCGCGTCGGCGACTTTTGTCGTGATGCGGGAAGTATTGCACCGATCCGAGTACTTTTTCCGGTCTGATCTGGAAGTACCAGTAAGCACCAGCACCAAATAATTGGCAGCAAAGAATGACCAGAGCTAGACTGAAACACATGGTTTTTGATCACTGTTAGTGCCTGAAGAATTCCTATTCAGTTTGCGCTTCCGATGAGCTCGAGGGTAGTTGTCCGCTATTGAGTCCACCTACCCTATAATGAACAAAGACATCTACTGCTCTCGCAACCGACACTTCTTGACTCATCTTCGGGCTTGCTGGTGTAATTCCAGAGCGTAACAAATCTCTTTTGCTCAGTGGCCGGATGATTGGTCTTTTGCTCGGCGTTGTACGGGTTGGTGGATAGACTCTGTGCAGAATTGGTTATTATCCCAACTCAACACAAAATCGCACGCTCTAGATGCTGGGAAAGCTTTCAGCCAATTTTATCTTGAACAGAATCATGGCGCGCACTTAGCAGACGTAGGTGAATTAAAGCTTTTAACATCGGAGGGTACAGGCTGTCGAATAGGCAATTGAACCAGTGTTCTTCAGCATCAACCTGTTTAAGCATTTGTTAGACAAATAACCTTGATCAGCTGGAGTTCGCTTTGTGGTTGATACCATAGCGCAATCATGCGTCACGCAAAGACCGATCTTGCTCCAGAATTACCTATAGCTAAAACGAACTAGGGATCACCAAGTCTGAGCGCATATGCCGTCTGGACTCTGAGTATGTGGGTTCATTAGATTAACATGCTGCTGTCTTGATTGACCGATGATCACTTACACAACACAACACCTAAACCGAGGATGGCCAGGCTGCGGGCTTGGCCATTCATAATAGTTATCGCCCACGTTCTAGTACATGCTAAGCTTCTTCGAACTTACAAAACACAAAGCCGAACCGCGTAAGGTATCGTGTCGCTTACAGCTGTGACAACTGAAACGGCACGGAAGTGCCGAACAGATTAGCTGATGACTTAAACCTCTTTGGTTAGAGAATCTTCAACGATAACACTAGGGCTGTGATAACTGAGAAAAAGCAAAGAGAGGGTTGGGGTTCTTTGCACTGGAAGAGCACTGATCGTCATTGATGTCTTGGATTGATCATGCTGACATGGGATAAACGTGGGGGTCCTTCTACCCCAGGTCAAGGAGGTTCCTCAGCTGGTGAAGAAGCACGCATGCATTCACACTATTTCCTCCATTTTACGATGCGTATCAAGATGAACCTGGGGCCTCTGGCATTGCCCGGCCCAACTGACGACAATCGACGTGAAAGTTTATTGAAAACTTGCAACGGCAGAGCATCCCTCCCAAGCGTCACGTTCTTAGAGTCACTGATGCACTCGAGATGCCCTGTGACTTATGCAATCTTTGTCCAGTACGGTATACATCTCTGAATCCACTCCAAGCTCAGCTGATAGTCACGAAATTATCGTTCATGTCTAATTGGGAGCATCCTGAATGTGCAATACGGACAGAGGATTCCTACTATTAGCCCAACTCTGGCGTAGGAGGCTTTGAAGCTCCGAGAAAAGCAGACAAAGCGCCTCACCGAACAGAAAGAGGCATTTTGGCTATAGACCAAAATGTTCTGGCCACTTCTCATCCAAGCTGAATGATCCGGCCCCAATGCGAAGGGCGAACGATTCCAGAATCGGGACCGAGGAGGTCATAGTGTCCGTCTTTAAACATATGATTGATATCCACGTTCCCGAAAACTTGTATGATAAGCTCCTCCTCCTTGTGGTGCAACCAAGGATTTTAGTTGTTTGCGATCGTTTTCCCCAAGTCTTGGCACCGTGGAATGTGGATGGGAATTCCCCAGCCAAGTATGCGGACTTGATAGGGAGCAACTCATCTCTCGTCGCGCTCTGCCCTGATACATATGTAGAGTTAGTGTCAGAGGCACGTTGGCTTTCTCCTGTCCTAGTATCCCCCTCGACCTTAGTATCTTGCCGAGCTCCCTTCTCGATTGCCTTCTGGTCTCTGTACCGCTGACTCAACAGCTGAACACTTGGCCCTCAGCCTAACCTGTCTTCTTCAATTCATGCTTACACCACTCCTCCAAACCTCCAAGAGCTATGATTTCTTGCACGTTTGGCGGAATATCGCCAACCTTCTCTGTCCACTTTTCTCCGCCATCGCCTTCCTGAACGTGAACCATACTCTTCTTCACGTCCCATTCGAGCGTCCATCCAGTTCTGAACGTAGGGATGCGTCCTTGGGGAAAGCGGCACGGAGGCGTTGAACAAGACGTGGCAGATCGAGTCCCATAAGGCCGTTGTTAATGGAGTTGCGGGAGAAAATATTGCTGAAGTTGCCAGCAACCACAAGATGGATGGAGTTGGCCAGGATAGCGGTGGCAGCTTGCTCACGAGAAGAACCGCACCCAAAGCCATTCCCAGAAACGAGAATGTCGTTTGGCCGAATAACTTTCTGGAAATCCGGGTTGTAGTTCCTCATGCAAGCCTTTGCCATAGCTTCCTTGGACACATTGCTTTCATAGGTCATCGATCCAGGATAGATCTGGTCGATATCCTGGTTGTCCATGTCCATGAAGACGATTTCTCCGCGAACAGACTCTGGGAAGCCTGGGAGGATCTCAACCGTAGCACCATTTGATGATGCCTCCGTTGACTCGACGTTACCAATGAACGAGTCTAACTGCTGAACCATATCGTTCAAATCACTCTCAACGCTGCGCGGCTGCCCACTGCCATACCCGTGGTCAACTCCAGCCCAATTCTCGGGTACTTTATAAGCACCTGGTCCGGAGATGACACCCTTGAGTGTGCTAGCTGCCACGACCTCCGGGCTACTAAGATAGGCGAGCGCCTCGCGCGATCCCATTCTGCCCTTGAAGTTACGGTTAGATGCACTGATGCCTACTTCACCAGGCTCAAGAAGCCCAGTGCCGAGTCCGATACAAGGCCCGCAGCCTGACACAAGCGGCTCAGCACCGGCATCAAGTAGTACTTGCCAGTCACCAGAGTCCTCAGCTGCTTCTTGTTCGCGTGACGATGCTGCGGCGATGTACATTTTAACACCATCCGCGATCTTTGGAACGACACCTCCGTTGGCTTTTGCAGCCTCCTTGAACACGGCGGCTGCGGCTTGGATGTCTGAGTGTCGGGAGTTTGTGCAACTCACAACTGCCCAATTTAGCATGTTATCCTCGTATTGGGCTTTTTGACTTACGATATGCCTTATTGATCCTGATGTTTTGAGGTGCCAGTTCATGCAACAGGGTAGCAATTTTGACAGAATTGGGCCCAGAGACATAAGGAGAGAGAGTATCAAGATTGAGATACAATTGCTTTGCATACAGAGCATCGGGGTCAGCAGCTAGTGGACTGGCGAAGAGCTCGTCGATTCGTTCATGTGTGATGCGCTCCTTCGTTGAGCGGTCCGGAAACATGGCTGCTTCGGTGGCTTTATACCGCAGCCAGCGCTCAAGTGTATCGTCAATTGGAAACACTGCAAAGGTCAGCACACGGTAGAAACAAAATGACGGTCAGGGGAATCTTACATCCCGACAGCGCGCCCCATTCTGTTGTCATGTTACTGATCTAATGGCTTCTTAGCGAGACCTTCCAAAAGTCGTATTTAAACCACATACTGTAAGTCGAGTATCAACAGGGATGCTGCTCATCGCTTCCTCAGATCCCGTAAATTCGATGCAATGGTTCAGGACATCATTTTTGAACAAACAACAAAGAGCAACGATAACGTCTTTACCCGTGACACCTTGAGGCAGAACACCGGTCAGGTTTACACGGGCGACTGGAGGGCATTCCCACCACGTCCGTCCTAGCGACCATCAGCATATCGAAACGTTGAGAATACAAGTAGCGAACCGCACCTGTGGCATAAATTGCTGCCGCATCCGTTCGCACAACAGCAACCCCCAGACAACCTGTAAAGAATGTCACTACTGACACCCATAGTAGAGGTTGAGGTGAATCGTACCAAGTGCACCGTACATATTGCTATGCGAATCCTTCTTCCACCATGATCTAATCGTCATGTTAGCCCCTGAGTATGATTGTCAGATGTCTAAACTCCCCTGGTGGCCAATCCCTCTACCAGCCGGGAAGAAGGTCACACCATGTTCCTTTGCAAAAGCCTCGATCCGATTGTAGCGCTCTAAATTTGCCTGGCTCTTATTCTGGACGTCATGATCAAGACACATCACCAGCTGGTTCGGGTCATAGATTTTCTTTGCTTGCAAGCCTTCTCACTTGGCAATGGCCGCATGTGAGTCATCATGGGTCATCAGTCGATGCGGCCGCATCGTGAACATGTCGCCTGAGCGAATGAGCTTTCCCTCAGGCAAACCTACAGCGTGCCTCTGGACAATCTTTTCTGTGAGAGTTTGCGGTGCTTTTCTTTCATGGGCAGGAGTGAAGGAAGTGGCTCTCTCTAACTGTGAATGAAAGGCTTCGCTCTGGAGAACGCGGGTCATAGAGAGCGAGCGAGAAGCATGGGCAACGAAGGTGCTGCATAATGGATATTGCTGTCGAGGACTGAAGGCGAGACCTAGAGAGCGATTCCACGATGGGACCTGGTTTATGTTAGATCAATTGGCTCTAAACTTCTACGTCAGAGTTTATACCCGTCGGCGCATCAATATGCGCAATTGTGCAGTTCCAGCCATAACTGATGTGGTGATCGTTGGCCAGAGTTTTGACATCGAAAAGTTTGGGCCTCCGGGTAGCGCACCGAGGTCGGCTGTCCCAGCGATCGACTTACCCCGGAATGACTAATAGCACATAGCCACAATTCTATTCGCTGGCATGCAGTTATGAGCACTACCTTATTATCGAAATATAGCTTTGATGGTTATAATTATTTATTTTATGATAAATATGCTTTAGAAATATATTTATCTTTTTAGGCTAATATCTGTTATTATCTCCTAGTGGGTCATGCCGTCAAAAGGTGACGGTATTCAGAGGAATATTAGGGATCCATTGAGGTCGTGACTGGTGTCGTAAGATGTCACAGAAGCTCGTGGACGTTCAACAACCTGGGCAGGCTTCTGGACGAGATATAAGACACTTCCCATAACAGCCACTCTCTGCTGCCAATGAAGGATCTGTGAAGGTCAAACCAGCTGTGGCTGCAGCTCATCCATATCAGGTCAGTACTAAACAACTTGATCCTTGAGGCGACTAAAATATTTTCAGGAATTGGGAAATCGAATCGAAATGCATAAAGATCAAAAGAGCAGGCCAGAACGTTCTCCGTTACTATCTGGATTGAAAGGCTAGAAAAGCGCCCTTATGCAAACACCATCCTGACATTGTCACTATTCGAATATGTCACAGAGGCAGAGAAAGACAGTAGTGTCACGTATAAATACATATTTACCTTGTGCGACCACATTGGCACCCCAGCTCTAATGTCTGCATATCATTGCCTGCTGAGTGGCAGCCTCGTCACAAACACCAATTGGGTCTGAAGTAAATATCAACCTGACAAGACACAACCCGTCTCTTATGCGGAGGAGTAGCGGAGCTCAAAGCGGAGTTTGCTTGGCTTGGGTATTGTAACATTGAAACATTGATGATTAGACTTTGTGACATCTTCACTTACAAGCTGGAGTTAAGCTTGATTGCTCGGAGTTAAGGTGCAGCTCCCCTCCTCAGAGTACCATTATGCACTGCATCTCTGCGGGGTTAATTCTCGGTGATAGGGATCATGTTGTGTAAGTCGACGAAGGAAATCAAGTCAGTGCCCTGAAGTACAACTTTTAAACACTCCAGTATATATAGAGACGGATGAGATATAAAGTCTAGCGTTCAGAGCTCATTTTCTCAGCCCACTTGCCTCCCCTTTCCAAACTCATTGGCCACGTATTGTAAACGATCCTGAGACATATTCCTTTTCTTGAGCTGTCTCGATCAACATGGCTCCTCCAGCAGCACTTCCCACTAAACCCTTCAGCAAGACGGGACGACAAATACCTGCTCTTGGTTTCGGATTGATGGGCCTGAGTGCAGTCTACGGACCTATTGAGTAAACTCCCTATTCCATGAGTGAATAGCCTTGGTACTGACACCCACTCACCTAGAAATGACGAAAAACGCCTAGCAGTCCTGGACCGCGCCTGGGAGCTCGGCTATACGAACTGGGACACGGCCAATGCCTACGGTGACAGCGAGGTCCTGCTTGGAAAGTGGTTCAAACTACATCCGGAGCGACGGGCTGATATATTCCTTGCCACAAAGTTTGCCATAAAAACCGGCTTCAATGACAAAGGCGAATGGAAATTCTGGGCTGACAACAGTCCTGAATTCTTCAATGAGTGCCTCGAGGGCAGTTTACAGAAGATGGGTGTTGATTACGTTGATCTTTACTATATTCATCGTCTTGACACCAAGGTCCCTGTCGAGAAGACGATGGAGTTGATGGTCAAGGCTAAGCAGTAAGCTACACTACCCAAAGTCCCTCATATCTTGGGTCAGGCTGATATATGTGTATCAGGGAAGGTAAAATCAAAGCCATTGGCATCTCCGAATGCGCCGCCAGCGATATTCGCCGAGCCTATGCTGTCGCCCCTGTCGATGCCATCCAGGTTGAGTACAGCCCTTTCACATTGGATATCGAGAAACACGACATACTCTCGACTTGCCGTGAGCTTGGAATCACCATCTTCGCGTACTCACCTCTGGGTCGTGGCTTTTTGACAGGTCAGATCAAGAGCAGTGATGACTTTGCGCCTGACGACCTCCGCCGCATGTTACCTCGCTTCAGCCCTGAGAACTTTCCCAAGAATCTCGTTCTAGTTGAACGTCTGAAGACATTTGCAGATAAGAAGGGCTGCACGACGGGTCAGTTGGTGCTCGCGTGGCTGTCGGCGCAGGGCAAGGATATTATCCCAATTCCTGGGACGAAGAAGATTAAGTATATGGAGGAGAATGTGGGTTCGCTACAGGTGAAGCTCTCTCCAGAGGAGGTTCAGCAAATCAGGGATGAAGTTGAGAAGGCTGAGATTGCAGGTCATCGAAGCCTACTGGGTGGGCTCGGCTATTCGGCTACTGTTGAGCTTTGAGGCGCCGTTGTCAGATAGGGATTCTTTAATTGATACTTGAAGCTCATGATGTCTCAATGAATTATATCAAGCTAGCGCATTGAAAAGTCCGAATAGAGTTGAATCTCAGTGGTATAGACAGTCGGCAGGCTGCGATTGAGGCAGCTAACTTAATGATATTGACTCAATGAAGCTTTGCCACCTGGGAGGCAAGCAATGTTTAAATTATGGTAGACT
>JAAOAN010000755.1:0-10592 GCA_013396205.1 Fusarium mundagurra
GTAATCGCGGACACGCTGCTGCTGCCTCCGGTTTAGCGGCACCGCCCAAACAGGCAAGACGCGCGTGCCGCACACCCGCCCGACTGCATATCACGTGACTCTCTGTATATAAGACAAGGACCTCCTCCAACCCTGGCAGCATGTATCTTTGACCTTTGCTTCTTCCCATACTCTGCCCATTTGCATCCGCCATTCTCCCTCTTCTGCAAGCATCGCTGCCTTCAGCCCAGCTCCCTTCGCCCATCCTGCCACGTCATCGTTCTGATTTGGAACGAAGTTCTCTCGCCAGAGGTATTGACCAACTATCGCGACGCTTGCATCGCCCTCAACGCCAGATTGCGGAAGGAATAAGACATATTCTAGCATCCGTTTTCCATTCTATACTTTGGTGTTGTTACTAACTCTACTCTGTGTCTCCTACGGCTTTCTTTCCCGTCCTCTTCTCTCAGAATCTAACAGCCTCAATAATCTAGAGAGCGTTCCCCAGGTTGGGCCGCCTCATAGTGGTGTGAGGTTTCTTAGGCAGCAGCAGAGCATCTCACGGCAATGTTTTTCCATGTGAGGCCTCCAGCCGACGCCCATCCAATGGCAGAAATGCCGCAGTGGCTTATCAATGCCCCCTGTTGCATGATGGAGGATGGTGCCATCTCGAACTCGCCTCCTGAGCCTGGTACGGGTTGCTCCAGAGGCCTCTGACACGAACTTGCTCCCCGATTGGTCCCCTCAGCGGGTAGCGCGGGTGAAGCGTTTGATCACGGGTCGCTCGACGGGGCCCGAGTCACCAATTCCATGTTCAGGGGTTGCCAAGACTACCCGCTGCTTGGGTGGAAGTTCCTTAATTTCTTCCTGTTAGTCCTCGGCTCACCCGTTTCCGTGTGGATCGAGATGGCTCAGCCGCCTCAGAAACAGGGCAAGCCAGCATGCCGAAAGGGATGATTGGGTGAGAAGGAGGAGAGGGACGGGCGCACTACGGCGGGCTGTTGGTGTTGCACGCATGCAACCTCCGTTAGTCTCGCTGTTGCAAGATCATGAGATGTTCATGACAGCATCTCGAGCTCTCTGAATGGCTCAAAAGGTTCCCGGCTGTGTCAATTAACATGTGCGGGCGCAGCGTCGAGTTTCATCACGGTCAGACGGAAGAGTACTGCCGGAAACTCCCATTCCCGATGTTGTCTGACCAACTGGAGATCACGCATTTTGCGTGAACAGCCCAGTAGCCATCAAGACCTGCCTCATGTGGCATCTCCGAGGACTCTGCCTTGCCAACGAGTGACGTGGATCCCTGATGCTGTGCGAGAAGATGAAGCGAGGAGGGAATCATCTGTCCAGCACAGCTGCATCGGTGTGGCCCGGCAGTGGAATGATTGGCACAAAGGAGAGCGGTTACGCTTCTGCCTCTATCTGACTCAACCTGGACTTGGAGAAAAGGGGAAACGGCAGTAACACACGGGGTTAAGCTCCTTCGGACAATGGGACTAGTGTGGTTCAGCTGCGAGCATATAACCTGGATAACTCCCGCCCATTTTCAGCTTTACCATCCTGCCAGAGCAACCGCCTTATCACTTGACTTCCAAACACACGGCAACTCAAACATGATTTCGACAACCTCTGATGCTGGACAGCACACGTTGCTGCAGAGCTTCACTCCCCCTGCTTCTCGAGCAGTCGCTGTATCCCTGAGCGACAAAGAGGCAGTCTTGTCGGTTGATGGAAAATCCAAGGGCGATGCCATTTGGATTTCTTCCGATGAAGATTCTGATACGGAAGATGAAGGTGACGATGAGGGTCAAGATCTCGACGACTCGCAATCATGCACAACACCTACGACCAGCATCGCAGACCATTCGGGTACGTTTTATAACACTATCATCCTTTTTGGCGAAGCCCTAACAGCCTGTTCATAGATAGCACGAGTACCAAACACAGTCCAATTGAGTCGGAGGCCGCCATCGGTGTGGACACTACACCAGCAGTATCTCCATCTCTAGGAGAGGACGACCCAGATTGGACACACAACTCACATATGGGCCCCCTTGCTGATCCTGAACCGAATCAACAATCTCCTTATCAGACGAATCGCACGTCCGCTGGAGATGCGACGGCATGTACAAATGCCGGTTTTGACATCTCGTCTACTAGCCCTGGGAGTCAGCCACATCGGCGCGTGTCAGAAGAACAACAGCTTGTCGCCGGAGCCACCAGCGAGCCAGATATCGTGATGGTCGATGCTCTCTCTGACGAACATTCCAGTGATGGTGCACAGAGTGCTCCTACTCCCCCTTTGATGCACACATGCAGTCATATTGCTGCAGACCTTGGAGATCTGGCTCACACGCCGTTGCACGATAGCGAAGAGGGTGCGAGCACATCGCGCGATGATGCCATTTCTAGAGCCCACACTCCATCCCCCGCGAAAAGCCTGTCACCCGAACAATGCGAGCAAGATTACGACCACACCAGCTGCGGATCCAGCGATGCTGAGTCCGAGTCCTCAGAGGCTGAACCCAGATCGCCATTTGGAGCCCGACCCCCATCTCAGGAGTTGCCGCCCCGGCGCCGTTCTCGTCGCAGGTCCTCACATGCACATGAAACGGTGCAAGATAAGGACAAAGACGTAGATATTGAAGGCTCTGGCAGTGAGGATGATCTCGATATACCAGAATGCGCGCGTGATGAGGACTATTGCCCTTCACCAAATCAGGGACATGGTTCTGGAGACGACTCCGATGATGAACAGTATTGTCATAAACGTCACAAGGCATCTGGATCTCCTTACAGCTCGGTTCGCGGTATCCCTACTAGTGCCCGGGATTCTCGCCGAAGGAAGCGATCCACAAGAGCTGTTGCACACTCATCGAGGGAGCGTGACACGTCGGCACTCGGCTTGTTCAGTCGAGCATCATCGCATGCAAGATCTGTTCCCTCTGATGCCAGTGCGTTTCTTGCTCAGTTTCAGGAATGGCAGCTCGAGAATGTTTCAATGAAACGCATTACCGAAAATGGCAAGACTACGTTTCAATTCCAGTTTGAGTGGCCCCTTTGCACAAATCATCCGCATGCCACCAGCGCGAGCCCCGATTCAGCTCGCTCGGTCCCGACGAGAACAGCAACTAAGCAAGCTCTAGCAAGACGGGTAAGGTATTCAGATGATGAAGATAACTTCCTCATACAACTGAAGGAAGTGGAGCAGCTTGGGTGGTCGGAGATCCGTCAGCGTTTTGCTCAACGTTTCCCCGGACGAGGCGGCTCGGGCCTGCAAGTGCACTACTGTACGAAACTTAAGGATCGTGGGAGAACTTAATATCACGCTCTTCTAGGTCGGGGGACTCGAGATGAGTCGGATGTACCTTACGAGCCAAGGAGTGCTGTAATACTATTGGGCTAAACGAATAGCATCTACCATGAGCCAGTAGTCCAGAAACTTATGTCCAGTTTTTCTAGTCGCTCGTCACAAAGACCTAAGGTTGAAATTGAACGTTGAGTAGGGAGATGTACCGGAAACGGGTTAGATTCAGGATTGGACGGCGAGTCGGAGGTCTCGTTGTCGGTGGTTGATATGCGGCCAGTGCTCAGAATATATACGCCAAAACAAATAGACCAAAAAATAACGGGATTATCACTATTCGCTTCCCCATTTTCATATTTATTCCCCTTGTAGTACTTTAATTGCTTGCTGCGCCAGGGGAAATAACCTCGAGCTGCGATTGCTTAATGAGTCCACAAACGTAGCGCTGGGCCTCTGCGGCGAGGTACTCATGGATGAGCGAGCAGTCGCAATCAGTATGCTGTAAAAGCTTCATCTTGAGCTCCTGGACCTCACGAGTCAGGTTGGCTACACAGTTGGACAGGTCGTGATTGGTTCGTTCCAGGTCTTGCTCCTCTGACTGGACTCTTAGCGTATCTTCTCGCTTCTTAGTTCGGAATTTGCTGGACGCAATGCGATTCCTTTCTTTTGTATGTTGGCTATGGCCTTTGCCCTGTTGGTCTGAGCGCTCACTACCATGGCGGCCATGGATACTGCAAGGTCTGTTTGAACGGCCAGTACCTCCTCCTCCTCCTGTTGCTGTATTGGCTTTGCTGTGTCTAGAGGAATCTTGTCTTTTAGACTTTCGAGCTGAAACTTTATTTAAGCAACGCTTCCGCTTCTGGCGCTCCTCCTTTTCAGCCGTTAAGGGCGGAGACGGCATGGGTAACTGGTGCGAGGTTTGGGGAAATAGCGTCTGAAAGTCTGAGGTTGTAGCCGTGAAGGTGGCGGAAGGGTATGGATCACTCCAGTGATCCAGAGATCTGGCTGTGGAGGTAGGTATGGAATCATTGAACAAGAATTCACTTTGCCTGTAAACGCTCGCCAAAATCATCCCTTCCGTCGACTGTGGAAGGGCTCGCTGATCCATTGAAAACTGTTGCTCCCAAAAGGGATTGGAAGAAATGGGTATTGGAGACGTCGACACCCAGCTTATTTTGTATAGAATCGACTGCCATAGATCCTCCTTCATCGATAATGTAGTTGCCTGGTAGGTTGATTAGTCATAATAGCTCGCAGACATAAAATGAGGAGCTACAAGAATCATACCCTACTTTTTTAGTTCTTCTTTTAAAAATTTAGAATAATCATTGATAAGATTTGTTTATAGTAGCGTCTTTGTTGATTTGGAAACCAATTTCAAGAAAGTTGGATAATATTTAGTTCCTGAAGTTGGTGGAGCCGGGATTGGGCTGGAGGGAACAGACGCAGATATGACGTCGCCAAGAGCAAGTCCTGGCAAGGAGGGGCCATTACCCCTCTTGATGATGACCTCACCGCTTACGTCGCAGGCCGGCTTGATTGTATAAAATCTCGCTACCGGAATAACAGTGAATCCGATTGCCCGGTTCGCAGATTAACCTAGTATCGACCTCTCGCTGCCTATGCCGCCCTTCGTGGCACACAATCAATGGGTCGGCGAAGGGGATGGTGGTGAAGGAGCCGGGATAGATTCTTGGGGAGCGACCTGCAACAACTTTTGGCCTTGGGTTCGACCTTCTCAAACCAGCGAGGCGTCATATGGACTATGAAGGGGACACTTTGGCCTTATTGTATGAAATGGCGGTATCAGCGAGGTGGCTCCTCCTACGATCCATAACGTCCATCTCCATCATGGAAGCCTTCCGGTACCATGAAATGGAGCACAGCGTCGTCGCAGGTGCGTTGCATAGTCCGCTAATCGCACCAGGCGTGACAATCGCCAGGGCCCAGCTCCAGATTTGAGGGCAAGGAACGGGCCGCTCAGTCGGGGGCTAATCTTAACGGCCATTTAGCCCCGAAAGTATTCGGCAATCTGAGTGTGGAAGAGTTCTTGCATAGGCTATATGGAGATGGAATCTATGCCGGTTTCGTTAGTCAGCGGCCAGCCGAAATAAGCAATTCAACAATTGCATGCTGCGCCAAGGGAAATAGCCTCGAGGTGCGATTGCTTACCGAGTTCACAAAATGATTTATTCGATTTTACCGGTAGAATCAGTAACCTTCGGGATTGTTCTATTTTTGGCAAGATTGCATGTCTAGCAATTCGGTAAGCTTTGCAGTCTTAACGGGAAGAGGCCTCGCTTACCGCTGTGTTCTGAGGCGGCCCTAGGTGCGTGGAGTGCGTGCAGACCTGCGAAGCGCCGCAACAGTCCTTGTGAGCTACAAGAACGTAGTTTAGATGGGCTATTTCCGCTTTTAGTCGAGATCGCTCAGCATTCAGTGCCCAGTTCTTGAAATATTGCCCTCCATAAGAATCCAGTCCCGCTAGCTGGCTAATGTCGCGCTCCTCGTTGGTCATTATGGGTGCTTGCTCACTTGATATAAGCTGATGTTTAATAATAAAAGATAGCTTTCTCTTCGGGCCCGTATACAGAGAGGTTTGGGTTGATTTTGCTGGTAGCTAACCTCTTAGTACAACCTCGCTGTCGAAGGGAGGGATGGTGCAGGTTGCGTACTGGAAGGGCTCAGGCAACGTAAAATAATGTAAGAAATCTTTCTTGCGACTACTAATGATTAATAATGGGAAATGGGATTGGGATTTAAGAAACAAACCAACTACAAAAAGAGGGGCGTTATGATGATTAAAATTTTGCTTCATAGGGCCATCATATATAACATAGGTTCGAAAGATGGACTTTATTGGTCCAATTTTAGCTTCCAGTATAGGGGAGGGCGAGAAAGAAGGAGAGAATATAGTTAGCTCTTTGACATTGAAAGTATGTCACGTCCTTATCATAGTGACTGGGTAAGGTATTTTCATTACATCAACTTGGTATCAATATTGATAGGGTCCCAGGCCGAGTGCTCTGTGCGTGGTTTTTCCTACTCCAACTCAGCCGGCTGGTCTTTACCGACTGTGATTGGCTCACCAACAAATCAAGAAAAACAAAGGTTACGTCATGGGCTTACCAGTTGAGGCAGATAAATACGTCACTCTGATTTATCCAATCAATGGCGTAAAAACGTGTGCAAAAGATCATCCTTCCACCACCATGACATCATTATTATCGAGGAAACAGCCGCTGCAAGGGGCGGCATTTATCTGATCATGATAGCATAGTGGGCAATTACATGTTGGCTTTTACCCGTAAGCTTCTTTGAGGGTCTAGCTAAAGGCTAGGTTATCATTTCAGTTAATAGCTAGAGACTGGAGCCTTGCATATATCTCAATGCTGCAATCTTCACTAAGAACGTCAAATACGATGCTAAACAGAACTTCTAATTTCTCAGATTCCTCGACCTTATCAAAACACGAATCAAGTCAGGGGACTAATCTCCAACCTTTGCTCCCAGCTCCGCGCCCTCATCCGGCAGGGACACATGCCGGGCATCGAACAGCTCCCTTAGCACGAAGAAGAGTTTCTACATCTTTAGCGTGCGAGTCCTGTCGACAACGGAAAAGCAGGGTGTGCTACTACCAAACTCCATCCCTTAAGCTTGGGGAAGTAGCCCTTCTCTTGGGGGTTCATTTAAACGTGGGCTGAATGGTTTGCATAGTGCAACGGTGCTCGGCCGACATGTTCTACGTGTCGAGCAAAGCACGTCGATTGTGTTTACCGGCAAACACCTGAGGGCAATTTCAGAGAGAGGTTAGAAGCGCTTCAAGTGTCGCATCCTGCTGCCGTTGTCTATCGTGCTATACAGACTCGGCCAGAGGCCGAAGTCCAAGAGATTGTCCGTCGCATTCGAGCTGGTGCCGATGCCGAGACTATAGTGCGTCAACTTAGCACAGCCGATCTCCTTCTTCAAGTTCACCTGGAACCCGAAACCAGATGTCGCTATTAGTTTCTTTACTCACCCCTGATGCCCTCATACTTGCAAACTCCGTCGAACCCTTTCATACACTCCTCGATTCACGAGTAGAATGAAAACGATCACGCCGGCAGAGTGGGGTTCCACGCCCCGAACCGGACAGCCCTGAAGGCAGCCAAGGCTGCCCAACATATTTAACTGTCGCTGAGACCAACCATGGGCACATGCTCGCTTTTTAGCTAAGCTAAGCCTATGCCGACGCCCTTAACGTCATTCAGGTTTAGGGTAGCTAGTACCTAAGTGAATAAAAAAACTAAGTCATGTATTTTATTTGACTATAAAGCCATAATTCAATGCTAAGAAAATGTGAGCAAAGGCTGCTGTCGGAGGCTGGTTGTGTTGGTCAGCGCAAACGTCTGAGAAACGGTCCAGGGGTGTGATTGGCTTGTATAAATCATGCAGCCCAAATTCGAAAATCACATGCTAGGGGTTCTTCCCCTAGCTGGCACTACGCCATCGTCACATCCCCGTCACATCAACCCTTCTAGCTGGTCTTAGGGTTCGATGGCCCTCACTAATAATGTTGGGAGCGATACCTGCGTCCCCAACGCGCGTTCTACGTTGAGTGCAATCAGAGGAAGGAATCATTGCATTGGAGTAGAAGTGACTCAGCAAATTCTGCAAGCAAGACACTTCGTTATCAAGGGGTTGCATAGAGCCAACGTCGAGTTCCCAAGACCAGCTTCCCTCAGCGCCCACCCCCAGAAAACGGAGAACCCTCAATGATAGTCCATAGACCGCTGTCCTTTTTTGACGCAGCTCCCAACGGCAGCACCAGGATATCACGCTGCCGAAGCGGCACTCCCGGTGGGAACTGGCGCATTGGGAACATGCCAACTATTGGTCGTTATACTGCTGCCGTTAGAAGAGTTTCTGGGTCGGAACTAAGGATATTTCTAACGAACTATGATCTTGTGCCCTGAGCATCCTGAAGGGATATTATCAGTAAAGCTTTAATAAATACCGATAGGTACGACCTACCATAAGTAACCGAGACTTGGATCTATTTTGTATTACAGAACATACCAGCACTATTCTGAGGTTGTCTTTGTTCTTCCGAGGCGTTGGCAGAAGTAGATGCATGACTTGATCGTAATTATGGTGTAGGCGCGGTGATCTACTTAGGGTAATGAGTAGGAATTTATAATAAAGAAATAACAATTGTAGAACCAAGATGAATGAATGTAATGAAGGATTTATATTGAAAGTACATGATCGGTCTCGGCTGTCTTGCACAGTCCACCTGTTGGTTGAAATGCAGTATTGGGTGGTTGGGGAAACCTGATTCGAGCCCGGGAATACGGGGAATTCCTTATTTGTTGGGGCAAATAGCACTCCTCCAACTTCCACAGCCAAAAGGCATGCCCACTTTCTCTCACAAAAGATTTCCCTCTTATCCTTTCCGGTTATCTCTTTGAACGGCACAAGGCTACAAACGGGTCACGACCGGGGTCTAGAGCCAATGAAAATGATCGCAACAAATGGTACTTCCCCACGCACCTAATTTTGCGTATCATAGAAGTAACAGCAGTTTGCATTGTTACAAATCGCTACATCGCACACTTGCCAGCCGTATCCGGTCCGCGTAATTGATGCATTTCCTGATATCGGCTGCAAATAGCTTCCTTTTACCTTCCTTTTTTAAAGGGTCGGGGCTGCCTTTGCCTGAAACCCTTGTGGACGTGATTGATGTCTCTTTGCAGGTGATTTTGCCGTGCCTCCGTATCATCGCTGTCTTCTTCCATCCCTGAGCAATTCGTCTTCCTTGCCTGACTTTCCCCGGCATATTTGTTGAAAATCGTGCTATAGATGCATTCCTTCCAATCTTTTTAGAGTCATATACGGCCTCCAATTTAGGATTTGGTGTTTTAAGCTGCAAAATGAAGCTATTCGCAACTACAACATCGACACCACTGCGTTTCTTGCCCAGTTTCAGGAATGGCAGCTCGAGAATGTTTCAATGAAACGCATCATCGAAAATGGCAAGACTACATTTCAATTCCAGTTTGAGTGGCCCCTTTATGCAAATCGTCCGCATACCGCCAATGTGAATCCCGATTCAACCCCCTCGGTCGCTGCCAAAAAAACAAGCAAGCAAGCTCCAGCAAGACGGGCAAAGTATTCAGGTGATGAAGATAACTTGCTCATACAACTGCAGGAAGTGGAGCAGCTTGGGTGGGCGGAGATCCGTCAGCGTTTTGCTCAACGTTTCCCCAAACGAGGCGGCCCGGGTCTGCAAGTGCACTACTGTACGAAGCTCAGTGATCATGGGAGGCCTTTATATCATCATGCTCCCTTGGGGATGGGGGGCTTTGAGATGGGTGGGATGTATATGGCCTGCACCTTGCCATGACGGATCCTCAGGAGGCGAGCGTTGAGGCCCTAGCCTCTGGCTTTGAGGATATAGCACTATTCCAATAGTTTATTAAGTTCAGGAACAAAGAGGATTCAAGCGAGGAGGTCCCGATGGAGGATGGCCCTATGGAGGATGAGACTGTAGCCTGGGAAAGGCTATGAAAATAGATCCGGGACCAAAAGGTTGCGTGCCATGCATCACCAGATACGTGGGTGGCATCTGCTGGGACAGTGACCAGGATATGAGAGGAGGGCTAATGTTGCTGAGAAGTGTCAGGACGAACAAATTTGAGAGTGAGGTATTGCAGAGTGGTGTCTTTGGAGTTTATGTGTTGAACGAGAGGGAAACATGCACCATCTCAGGGCGAAGTTTGCATTCTTGTTGCTTTCAGAGCTCCCTTAACTGATCAGTCAAGATGGAAACAAGTTGAAGGATCAACAGCCCGGATGTGAAAGCAGGCCGCATCAAGAGCGACCAAATCTGAAGCAAGGTACCAATTGCGATTGTTAGCAAGAACTACAGAGGCCACTAAGTGCGGTTCTCTCCCTACTTCTGTCTTAGCCTGGCCACGAATGCATGTCAGTCTCCGGTACATATTAACTTTGAGGCTTAAGCGGCCTTTTCCGTTTATTACCATGTTGAGGTCACGGTAACCATCTGGTGCTTATTCCAGCCCTGTAATCGGCCATCTAACTTCCTAAGATCATGCATAGCCTCGTTAATGTGGTTGCGGTCCGTCCAAAGCTCGCTAATCTGTTCGGCCTCGCCGATATGCTGCTTCCGATGCTTCGATGTGGTTGGCTTGATATCCAGCTCGTAATTATTCGATAGCCCCCGGATTTCTAGCTTCTGCATCATTTCCAAGTTCTCCTGCTCCGCTGCTGGGCCACAGGGGCTTGACTCCTGCCACCAAGTTCC